>CM034361.1:124281498-124435675 GCA_019925275.1 Mytilus edulis | reverse complement strand
ATGTCTTTTTCAAAAATATAAAAAAAAAAAACAATATGTATATCAATTACTATGCATAGAAACATGTTGCTTTAAACCTCGCACCCGTAGGTGTCCTTCAGCTGGCCCCTAAAAAAATATGTATACTAGTACAGTGATAATGGACGTCATACTAAACTCCGAATTATACATAAGAAACTAAAAATTAAAACATACAAGACTAAAAAAGGCCAGAGGCTCCTGACTTGTGACAGGCGCAAAATTGCGGCGGGCCGGGGTTAAACATGTTAATGAGATCTCAAACCTTCCCCTATACCTCTAGCCAATGTAGAAAAGTAAACGCATACCAATACGCACATTAAAATTCAGTTCAAGAGAAGTCCGAGTCCGATGTCAAAAGATGTAACAAAAGAAAATAAATAAAATGACAATAATACATAAATAACAACAGGCTATTAGCAGTTAACTGACATGCCAGCTCCAGACCTCAATTAAACTGATTGAAAGATTATGTCTTCATCATGTGAATATCAGGCCCAATCCCTCCCGTTAGGGGTTTAGTATCATACTATCATAAAATATATGAGGAGAACATAACCCGTGTGATGCCAACAACTGTTTTTTTTTTCCAACGTAGTCGGTATAGTTTCAGTTTGTGCCCTTTGAACTTAAGGACAATTAACTATGGCAATAGAATACGCATGCTCGAAAATCCCTTCTGTGATTGGACAAAATGCTGTTATGGTGGGTGATTTGGTTGTGTTTGAAAAAAACGTCTCGTTAATTATATCGTGATGGAAAGCAAGTGCAAAACTATAAATATTTGAACTAGATCTTACAAAGAATTTAAGATTTATATTTTTATTAAAATAATTGTTTCTCCAATAGCTCTTTGCATCCATGACAGCTGTTTATTCGGGACAATTATATAATTTTTAATGTAAACTTTGTTGTACGAACGAACATGACTTTTAGAACGCACCTACGCATGTGAGATTTCCGCGTGGTGTTGGTGAATATACTCAAATTTAAATACGTCGGATATCTTTTTTAAAGATAGTTCTTGTTAGAAATAAATGTGTTTAGTTCCGATGCAAAGACCCTATAAGTGAATCAATATTAAAGCCAAAATTAATGCATGTATAAATTTAAAAAAAAACATGTTTCTGACTATGTTCGTACATATATACGGAGACTCTTGTTAAACAAAAACAAATCACATAAAGCCAAGTTCTATATATTTATAAGTTAACACATGACAGAGGCAAAATTCCTTTGATCTTACTGTGGTATAATCTGGATAATGCACGGGTCAGGTGTGCATTAACTACTTCAATAATTGCACAGGTCACGTGAACTTCACGTCCTTGACAGATGTTTATTGTACAGTACTTTGCGTTTGTTGATTCCATTGCTACTACAAATATTTGTTTTTCTCCATTTTGTAAGAAATATCAAGTGGATACATGTATCTATACTCGGACATAAAAATCAGTCACTTGATAAAACATCAGAATAGAAAACATACAAAACAAATGTAGTAGTATTACAATCAACACAATACAAGTCTAAATAAGATAAAAAAAAAACACAGGTTAATTTAATACTAAAATTATTTTTCCATCAATATAAAAAAAATTGTCATTAAAAAAAATGAAAATAAAGTATCATCGACATCTTCCTATTATAGTCTTGATATGTAAGTTATCAGTGTCACAACCTGACACAGTGAAAACTAAAAAAAAACCCGCTTTTTCATACATTTCTATGTACGGCTTAAAAACAACTTAAATAACAATTCAGTGTTAAAAATTGAAAACAAAATCTGTGAGGTTCACATCTTCGTTACAAAATTGAACACGCAGTTTTGAAAAGAGCTGTTACTTGGCAATCCCCGATATTTTCCTTCTGGTTTTGAAACATTAAATGCATTTTCTGTATTTTCAATGTTAACTTGCTCAGGAAGGATTGCACGAGTATTGGTTAATGGTTTGGGATCCTCAAGTTTTATTTGCTTATTAGATGGATTCAAAATGTTAGAGACATCTTTTAGCATAGAATCCGCAGGTCTATTGTAGGTACGAACAGCCTTTTCACTCCTGTGACCTGTTCTATCCATTATCATCTGCTCACTGACTCCTGCTTGGTACAATCTAGTTGCAAGTGTTCTTTTCTTCATAGACATTAACTGCCCATTTTGTGGTTTTCTTTGTGTTTTTGTTCTCAGCATCTTCAATAAGTGTATCAATTTCATTGTCTGTCATTTCTGCAAACCTTGATTCGACTCCTTGTTCCTGATCTTTAGGTTCTTCTTCCTAAAATAAGATAATATCACATAATTTAACACATGGCAGAGGCAAAATCCGGCAGTGGCAAATATTTCATGAATGTTCCGGATGAGAACAATTAAACAATAAAACTAGTCGGAAGTTTCCGCAAATGATTATATCAAGGGTCTAAGTAGCAGATCCAGAACTTTAAGGGGGAGGGCTGACTGACCTAAAAGGAGGGGGCGCGGATCATGCTTCAGTGATTCCCTATATAATTAGCCATTTTTTTCACAAAAGAGGGACCCGGGACTCCATCCCTTGGATCCGTCTATGGGTCCACACCTCAAATCATGCAATAATGGGTCTGCGCGTGGCAGATAATTCTAAAAAAAGACGTACCTTGACATTTTGGATCTTTCCGTTTTCCGAAGGAACTTGCAACCATAGATCTAAGTCTAGTCCTAGGTCAAATGAAACAGCTGAGGTGTTGATTAAATCTCCAGATGCATTCTCATCCATCACATTACTAGGAAACTCTCCAAAAAAGTCCTCTATATTTACATTTCTCAGTTCTATTTCATCCTCCAATGTTTCTAATACTTGTGATAAGATCATACATATCATCCTCCGATAATTCATGATGAAATCCATCCATTTCAACGTCTTGTTGGGCGGATGTGATTTATGCGGGAAAATTGTTGACGTCATGTGTTAAAACAGTTATTGGCCAATCAAATCGGTATATGTTTAAATTTGCACAGCACGAGATGACCCATTAACCCGAACTCCTTCGTCGTTCGGGTTAAACAGGGTCACTCGAGCTGTGCAAATTAAATCCCATATACCGACTTGCTTGGTCAATAACTATAACATATATTTACTACACATTTCAAACCATACAGACATATGAAAAAAAGATGTGGAATGATTGCCATTTAGACAACTCTCCACAAACGATAAAATGACGCAGGAATAATCAGCAGTTTCTATAGATCACCGTACTAACGTCTTCAAAAATGAACAAGGCCGATTCTGCATAGTCAGCTATAATAAAAGGCCTGGTAGACGAATGTAAAACAATTGAAACGAAAAAACAAACAGCCTAATGTATGTACATAAAATTGAACGAAAAACGAATTTGTAACACAACAAAAAACGACAACCGCTAAGTCTGGATTACAATCTCCTGACTTGGGACAGACACATACATGATGTGGCGGTGTCTATTCAGTATTGTGCCTGTCTTTATTTATATTGTATTTTTATACTTCACAAAATAAGTGTGACGAGATAAACAAAATGTTAAAAGAGGAATTCGATAAAAAGCATGCTAAGGGGACTTATAAACACCATAAGATTCAGAACTGACTAAAGCTTGTTCAAAATAAAAATTGACGAAACATAAAATTGTTACAGTACACAGAACACTAATATTTTCGCGATGTTAGAAGTGAACAAAGGTGCCTCAGAAAGAGATGCATTATATATACATGTACCCCCACTGCAGGAATCAGTGTACCCTCGTAATGCTCAATTAAAATCGAATGAAAATTTCACCGTCTAATCGATAAATGAACCGGAAGTTGGACAATATGTATTTTCATGTAATATTATGGTGAATGAATATATTTTTGAAATGCATTTGACCCTGTCATGTTTGTTCAGGTTATGTCAACCACTTTTGACATAACAGGGGCGGATCCACCCCAAAAAAAAAGGGTGGGATTCCAACCCAGGACAAAGGGTGGGTTCCAACTATATATCCCCATTATAAAACATTGATTGTCCCAAAAAAGGGGGTTCCAACCCCTGGAACTCTCCCCTGCATTAACTAAGAGAAACGATTATACGGAATACTCAAACATGGTGATAGGTACACAAAAGTATAAAGATGTTTCATCATTGAATTAGTGTGTTTTGAACTTCTGTATATTGAAATTAAAAATCTGGTACTTTTGTTTGTAGATGGTCCACTTGCAAAGCCAAATACGCATTTTGGATTGCATACGGGAAATGTTATAGGCGGCGGAAGTTTCAGTAAAAGTACAACTAAAAAAGAAACAACGACGGTACCAGTCTCGTCGACTGTCACCGGTAGTATTACTACTACAGGAGCAGTGACTGACACCACGTCACGTGTTGTGACAATGAGCTCTCCCACAACTATTCCTAGCACAATCACCACTACGATGTCATCTAGTTCTGCGACTACAGTGCGAACTTCAACGTCTTCGCCAAAGTGTAATGACACTAGGAGGACTGTTATCTTTTTACAAAAGAACACTGTGTCTGGACAATACGTTTTCATTCGAGGTGGTATAGATGAACGTCACAGATCAGGTATGTAGCGTATTTAAGTATTTCATTAAGCAACCGGGACTGATCCCGTCATTTTCTAAGGGGGCGGTCCCAATCCAGGATAAAGGAGGGCTCTTATTATGCTATGTGTCTCAATTCAAATGCATTGATCGTCGTAAAAGGGGGTTCCAAACCCTGTACCTCCTCCCCAATCCGTAAATGAACAGTAAATGAATTAATTTGGGTTTGTTCATAATAGGACACACTAATTCGATTTTGTTTATGAAGGAAACAATGATTTTGATGATGATTATCCTAGCTTGGACATGGATATATACAAGCAGTATTAACAAGAGATCTAACATATTATTCATTCCGCAAAACAACTAATTGTGGTATACGGCTCCCTTTATGTCGACACATGGCTACACAAAAAATTGGAAGAGGAATTTAATTTTTATATTTTTTGATTTTTTAGGCTAATTGTCCGATTTCTAATTTATGTGTTCCCATGACTCCCTTTTTCTTGTATTTTAAATAAAGGTCCTCATTATTCTATATTTTGATGAGCGTTAACTTTGTCAAAATGTGCCTAGTCTTTGTTTTTTTGCTCTACGTTTTAAACCAACTATAGACAGTCTTAATAGAATTGAAAATAAAAAAAATAGTGGATTGTTTCATTTAAGTATTGACGTATCCACCATATCTCGGTGTGTTTGGGGAACGCTTACCAGTGTACACAAATGACGTATGTATGCAGCAGTAAAACTAAGCATTACCGAAACATTGATATTTTCCTCGCAGTGAAACATATATATATATAATAGCACATGTTTAGGCATTACATATTTTCAGTAACAGCAGCTGCTATTTTCATTTCTGAATATGAATGAACGCAAAATTAGCAAAATGTGACAAGATTCTGTTTTTTTATTCAATTAATGCAAGACGTATGAAGAGTTAAATGAAATATATATAGGACGAATATTGAAGGCTGACTGACTAATATTCTAATATTGTGCTGTCTCACCTTCATCCTATACGAGGCTTGGTTTCCGAAAACACATATAAATCAGTCACATTGTCTATGAATGTCCCCAAGTCAAAAAAATGTGGAACAGGCCGAGGGTTTATCAATTAACTCTGCATAGTTGTATTTGTTGTTTTGTTTTTTGGACGTTGTTATTCCCGTTTGAATTGTTTACATTGTGTTGTTGTGCGGCCTTTCGTAGTTTCCTATGTGGTATAGGATTTTTCTCATTGCTGAAAGCTGTGTGGTGACTTATTGGTGCTTAAATGTACTTCATTTGGTCTTTGATTGATCGTTTGCTATAAGGCAATCATGCCAGATCTTCAAATTTTTAATTTAACTTCACCTTCAACAGTGAAGATTTTGGTCATCAGGAAAGGGAAAACACTCTATTATGAGTTAACTCGCATTTCAGTCATGTCGACATGCTTGAAGATCTTTTCCTGCTGATAGTTTTTTTGCTGTTGAAAATGTCTACATATATACCTTTGTAACTATTATACTTTTCAAAATGATAAATAGGCAAAACCTCCAAACAAAATTATGTTAAAATCTTCTTAAAGGACCATAACTAGTTGATAACAGCCATATGGCTTATTCTTTTATTTGATCTTGTTAGGCATTTTAGTATTTCAAATTTTTCATCTTATAGTGTTTAAGTTAGTAGCAAAGGCGATAAAAATTGCTCAATGGTATAAAAATCATCTTGTAAGAGTAATAACCATCATCACAAATTCAGCTTTCTAAAAAGCTGTGAAATGCTTCACTCTATCCTAAGTTAAGTTAATGTTAAGTATTGGGAATGTGGTATTTTTATATTTATTGATGTAAAATGGATTTACTATAAGAGTGTGCGTTATACAACCACTTATTGTAAATCGTTTCTTGCTGGTCGTTTTCCTCAATACATAAAGGTTTCTCGGTATCTATTATATTTTTTTTTTCTTCAAATATTTGACAAAAATGAAAACAAAAATGATACAATTTGACATTTAAGGCCACTAAGTCCTAATAGAGGTCAGTCATTTAAAGACGTATCAACCGTATCATATACGTTGACGTATCCGCATCTGCAGATTTACAAAAAAATAGTATATGATCCCGAGCTTTGATTTTATGTACTTTCAATAATTTAAATGGGCGACTGATTAATTTCTAATGCAGAAATTTACAAAACAATAAGGAAATATCGAGTTTTTGTGGAATATGTAACCCTACTTTTAAAGATATTCCGGATAGTTGGAACAGTTTACAGGTATGATAAGAGTAAATACGGTAAAATCATTTGTTTGTGCCGGTATGAACTTGTGCTCACGTAGAACCAAATTGTTAATTGACAAATAAATTGATACTCAGTACGTGCTATTACCTTTTATGATAAAATATTGAATGAACAATATTCAAAGTTCCTTACATTTATATAAGTAGTACATTTGATTTTTTTGTGTTTATTCATTTACGATCTTGAAACATTTTTTAACCATATTAATAAAGGATATTCGTGTACCAGCCCTACATTGGCTCCTTTTTAAGGGCATGTAAAAGTAGTTTTAGAACCCCTTATTTTTGTTTCACAAAACACCACCATTACAAATATTAAAAGTGTATGTTTGATCGTTTCGAAAAGATTCCAATTAGTTTTTTTTTAAATGAAGTATGGTCTTATTAATAAGCTCGGGATCACATAATATTTTTTGATATATCTGCAGATGCGGATACGTCAACGTATACGATACGGCTGATACGTTTGTAAATGACCGACCTCTAATAGTCTTAAAAGAACAGCAGGTAGATCGCGGGTGACTACCACGGCAGACTACGGACGCTAAGTGATGAGAGAAACTCACTTGGCCTTTCGTTCAGGTGAACTACAAATCACATTTTATATAGGCAAAACATGTAACCTTCTCCATTATACAGTAAAAACTGTCCTCCTAATTGAAAGTTATGTTACAGGTTGCAGACATATGCCTGTGGCATCAATGAGTAATTGTTCTATACCAATACAAAGCCATGAGCTTGGATCAAGCGGACACTATGACGCGTATAATGCATGGCGAAAAGGAGACAAGTACTTAGATTGGCATGGACAGGAGCCTTATCAAGGTACATTTCAAGAAAAAGGCGCTCCTGGAACGCCTGCAGTTTGGACGACTAACAACCCACATGATGGAAGATACAACAAACTTAATACGTAAGCTCTTACTTATTACAAACAACTGTATTCATAGTTTAATGGAAGTCTGGAGCTGGTATATCAGCAACTGCTAGTAGGCCTTTGTTAATCTATAAAATTGAGAAATGAAATGGGGAATGTGTCTAAGCGACAACCACCCGACCATAGAGTAGACAACAGCCGAAGGCCACCAATTGGTCTTCAATGTAGCGAGAAACTCCCGCACCCGGAGGCGGTCTTCAGCTGGCCCCTAAAAAAAATTGTATACTAGTACAGTGATAATGGACGTTATACTAAACTACGAATTATACACAAGAAGCTAAAATTAAAATTCATACAAGATTAACAAAGGCCAGGGACAGGCGCAATATTGCGGCGGGGTTAAACATGTTTATGAGATCTCAACCCTCCCCCTATACCTCTAGCCAGTGTATCATTGTCATTTCGCTTAATAGTAGTTGTATTTGTTACCTATTCTGACAACAAACTCGGACTTCTTTTAAGGTGTCAGACCACCAATTAAAAATCCCTATCTGTTCAACCAAATTTTGCAATTTTCACAGCTTTCTAAATATTTTACCTTAAGTTTAACTTCATAGAAACCAGGTATATCCTGAATTGTACATGTATCAGCATTCTACATGCCAATTTTCACCATACCTTTAAAGCCTTCTAACAAATTAACTGACCATCAAACAGAGATACTCAAAAAAACAAACCTGGTTTTCTGAAAATCTAAAATTAGTATACTATGGAGCGCATGAATCCTCAATTTTTAATGCAAACTCATAGACAAGTAAATTTTGGCTCAAAATGATCTACATATATGTCTCTTTCACCAAAAGTTTCATTTCTGCATGTTTGTTGGTTAGTTTAAGTAAACAAGAACATCAAAAGCACTATTTTGTGTCAGAGTAGGGCTACTTTTACATACGTTCTAAATTGGAGGGAGTAATTGGTGGTCTGACACCTAAAGAGCAAAAAAAGTTGATCAGAAGTCTTTTATTTTGTTTATTCTTGATCCTTAGTCAATTTGAAGTTAAAAACATCCTTTCTGAGCATAATGCGACTCATATTACAAATTTCACAGCTCAATTTAAACTGACTGTAATGTAAGCCTTTGATAGAAAATACTTGAAAATCTCATTTTGGACTAGAGGAACATAAACTTTCAATATCAAGATCAGTTTTTGTTGATTTATCCTTGTTTGTTCTACTGCTTTAAAGACTTTCCACAATTTTTACAATGAGTTTAATAAAAAATCCCAGGTATTGAAGAGTCAAGGAATATTGACCCCCCTTTTTTACACCTGGTGTCAGTAATGGAACTATTTACTGATCAAAAGTGCAGTCATGGCCATTTAACTGTTTTATTTACTATCAGTCAATAAAATTTAAGGTAAAAAACTTCCATTTGGGATAATATATGAGATTTTTGTGAGTTTATGCAGTATTTATAGCAGGCTATGTTAACTGTCATATACATGGTATGCCGCAATGATATAAATGGTAAAAATCAAATAATTTCATCAAGTTTTCATGACGACAACTTTTTTTGAGTAGTAATCAACCCTTGTTTAAATGTTTAACACCACAGAAACAACTTACTGTGCATTTATAACAATTTATAACATTTTTATATGAAAGCATATTGTCAGGGTAGGAAAAGCTAAAAATAGCACACATTCAGGTTTAATGCTCTAAATTTGCAATTTGTGACTTTTTGCTCCAAAAAAGATTAAAATGTGGCTACTTTTATTTCAAATGATCAGTTAAGACCAAAAAATCAATTATTTTCTGAATTTTGAGTTTCACCGCATTTCTCTTAAAGGTGTCAGACCACCAATTAAAAATCCCTATCTGTTCAACCAAATTTTGCAATTTTCACAGCTTTCTAAATATTTTACCTTAAGTTTAACTTCATAGAAACCAGGTATATCCTGAATTGTACATGTATCAGCATTCTACATGCCAATTTTCACCATACCTTTAAAGCCTTCTAACAAATTAACTGACCATCAAACAGAGATACTCAAAAAAACAAACCTGGTTTTCTGAAAATCTAAAATTAGTATACTATGGAGCGCATGAATCCTCAATTTTTAATGCAAACTCATAGACAAGTAAATTTTGGCTCAAAATGATCTACATATATGTCTCTTTCACCAAAAGTTTCATTTCTGCATGTTTGTTGGTTAGTTTAAGTAAACAAGAACATCAAAAGCACTAGTTTGTGTCAGAGTAGGGCTACTTTTACATACGTTCTAAATTGGAGGGAGTAATTGGTGGTCTGACACCTAAAAGTAAGATTTACTGTGCGTATCGTTTTGTGTTTCTTTATACTACAATGGCCAGAGGCTTTATATCTCACAAAACATGTTTAAAATAATTCATGTTTATAATATTTCATTTTTTAAATAAATTTCGGGCCTCTTATAGCCGACTATGCTGTATGGTCTTTGCTCGTTGTTGAAGGCCATGCGGTGACCTATAGTTGTTAATTTCTGTGTCATTTTGGTATCTGTGTAGAGTTGTCTCAATGGCAATCATACCATATCTTCTTTTTTATATTAACCCTGCACGATGTTTGCTCCTGTCCCAAGTAGGTCCTTGGCTTCTCCGGGGAGCACAGGCCATTCATGAACTCCCTCCACCTAACTCGATTAGGCGCCTGCTTTTTTAAAGTGTCGCTGTTGTATCTTTGCTGCTTTATTTCATAGGCTATGTCCCTGCACCAGGTGTTTCTTGGTCGTAATCTGTTTCTGTTTTCCCTTAGGGTTCCAAGTCCCTGCCTTGTAATGCTGAGTGTTGGGTTTTTTTCTTGATTTTGGATATCAATAGGTTCTTATTTAGGTCTTTTCCATAGGTCTTCATTTCCAGGCAGGTACAGGATTGTGTAAAAGTTCGGTAACGTTCGCCGAGTTCGGTAACATTTCTGATCCCTACCCCTGTTCGGCAGGTTCGGTAACTTCGGTAACATTTCTGATCCCTACCCCTGTTCGGCAGGTTCGGTAACTTCGGTAACATTTCTGATCCCTACCCCTGTTCGGCAGGTTCGGTAACTTCGGTATAATTTCTGATTCCTACCCCTGTTCGGCAGGTTCGGTAACTTCGGTTACATTTCTGATCCCTACCCCTGTTCGGCAGCTTCGGTAACTTCGGTAACATTTCTGATCCCTACCCCTGTTCGGCAGGTTCGGTAACTTCGGTAACATTTCTGATCCCTACCCCTGTTCGACAGGTTCGGTAACTTCGGTAACATTACTGATCCCTACCCCTGTTAGGCAGGTTCGGTTACTTCGGTAACATTTCTGATCCCAACCCCTGTTCGGCAGGTTCGGTAACTTCGGTAACATTTCTGATCCCTACCCCTGTTCGGCAGGTTCGGTAACTTCGGTAACATTTCTTATCAGTACTCCTGTCTGCATGTTTCATTACATTTCTGATTTCTGATCACTACCCCAGTTCGGCAGGTTCGGCAGGTTCGGTAACTTCGGTAACATTTCTTATCAGTACTCCTGTCTGCATGTTTCATTACATTTCTGATTTCTGATCACTACCCCAGTTCGGCAGGTTCGGTAACTTCGGTAACATTTCATATCAGTACTCTTGTTATGCAAACATTTCTGATTTCTGAACTCTACCCATGTTCGGCAGGTTCGGTAACTTCGGTAACATTTCTTATCAGTACTCCTGTCTGCATGTTTCATTACATTTCTGATTTCTGATCACTACCCCAGTTCGGCAGGTTCGGTAACTTCGGTAACATTTCATATCAGTACTCTTGTTATGCAAACATTTCTGATTTCTGAACTATACCCCAGTTCGGCAGGTTCGGTAACTTCGGTAACATTTCTTATCAGTACTCCTGTCTGCATGTTTCATTACATTTCTGATTTCTGATCACTACCCCAGTTCGGCAGGTTCGGTAACATTTCATATCAGTACTATTGTTATGCAAACATTTCTGATTTCTGAACTATACCCCTGTTCGGCAGGTTCGGTAACTTTGGTAACATTTCATATTACTCTTGTTATGCAAACATTTCTGATTTCTGAACTCTACCCATGTTCGGCAGGTTCGGTAACTTTGGTAACATTTCTTATCAGTACCCTTGATTTGCATTTTTGATAACTTTGCTGATCCTGATCTATACCCCAGTTCGGCAGGTTCGGTAACTTCGGTAACATTTCATATCAGTACTCTTGTTTTACATATATTTCTAATATCTGAACTATATCCCAGTTATTATATATATTATATTATATTAATACAGGGACCTGTTACTGTTTTCAGGGTAAACTAACCATGTAAACAAATAAATAAGTTAAGTAAACAAGCCACTGTGGTTATTTATAAAATGTAAACTTATAATAGTTTGTTTACATATTATGAAATTTGTTTATTTTTTAATCTGGCAATTTTTTTTAAAATATTATACTTAAGTGTGCAGTACCTATTTGCATGTAAACTCTTCATTAAATTTTCTAGCTACCAAGTCAAAGAAAACTTCATTAATCATCATTTTCAACCAGTTTCTCCAGATTGACTTTAATCAGCGTCCATAAAACAGCTGTATCTCGTGTTCAGTATCGCCCCATAAACATTCGTCACTTATATATAAGGCGTATTTGTAACATAAAAACTGGTTTAAGTTTTTGGTTTTGGTTTAAAACTGGGTTGTTTTAAGGCGTATTTGTTAGTGCAAAACCAGTTTTAGTTTGTTAAACTTTCCATTTGTTAATGAGAACCAGTTTGAAACTAGTTTCGAACCTAAACTGGTTTGCCGTTTGTTACTCTCAAACTCAAACTGGTTCCAGAAACTATTCAAACCATGTCCAAGGGTGGTTTGTGGTTTCGGTTTAGGGTTTACAATGGCGGCAATGTTGATGCAGTGTAGTGGTCGTGAAATTTTTTTGCAGATTCATATTGTCAAATTGATCTTTTTAGTGGATTTTCAATACTAATGTACTAGTATCACATTTTGGTGTTTGGTGTTTTTTTTAACTTCACATAGTTTTTTATAGATAATTAATGTTAATTCTGAACACTACATGTATTTGTTTGGTCATTTATTTGTAACTGTTATTGCTATTTTTCAGTCTGGCAGTTACCTTCTTGTAAAAATTGGCAATTACAAAAAGTTTTAAAAATTGTAAATTTTTGTATTTGTTGTAAATTGGAACTTGAATACTGAGATGACGAGTAATTTTATGAGATAAAAATCAGATAAAAAATGGGTATAAAGCATTACTAGAATTCATAACTGAAATAAATTGAAATAGCCTATGAGAACAAAAGCTTATGAAATTGTTAGAATTGTTGAAATTTGTGATTAAGTCGTCATTTCGAAGTCAGTGATTTTTGGTATATACAGACCTTCTAAAATTCAAACTGACCATTTTTTCGTGCGTTCATCGTGTTGCGTGCGTGCATCGTGCGTGTACCAATCGTGCGTGCATCATTCATCGTTCCGTATATTTTCCGTGTAACGTGCGTGCATCGTGTATTCTAAATCGTGTATCGTGCGCTCATCAATCATTCATTCTCAACCGTGTATCGTGCGTGTATCGTGCGTTCGTCAATCGTTTATAATTGGGTATATCAGATAATGTGCATTTGTCAAACGTTCATCTCTAATTGTGTAACGTTCATACATTGCGGTTTTTATATGATAGTCGGTTAAAGAGCTCATCAAAGCTTATATTTTTTCTCACGGTTAAAGTATATATTTGTTCCGACTTTAAATAAAACAAAAATAAATACAGTCATACTTACTTTCTTGTGAACAATTAACTAACATCATCGTACATAACGTTCATACAGATTCATAACTTTTTGTGTAAATATTTTATCATCTGTAAATATTTCGAAGTTATTCAGTGAATCTACACATTCTGATATAATGATACATGTTGTACGTACAAACAATAACATGATATTGACATTTCTACGACAGAAGAGTTAACATTGTAATTTCTATTCCACTGAGCGAAATGGACTTAAAAATATACTGTTGGCCAAATGTTATTTGTTTAAAATATATTGTCAATTAAAAACAAAAGTGCCTTTGCAAAATTTAGATGTGGGGTAGCTCCACTAAAAAAATGAAACTGGAAAGTATGAAAGAAAAGAAGTCCACGAGATGACATGTGTTGTAGCTCTACTATTGAAGATGAACTTCATGTCATTCTAAAATGCCCATTATATCATATGTAGTTTTAATACAAATATTATACATTTTAATGAACATTTTAACCTTTCATTGTCAGATGGCGAAAGTTTTATATTTTTATTTGATAACGGCAATGTTGCTGGTTTAGTCGTCAAAACACCAACAATATTTTATTATAAAGAAACTATACAAATCCTTGGTTGAACCAGAGACATATAATATCTCTGGTTGAACCAGAGACATATAATATCTCTGGTTGAACTATGCTTATTTGGCCAATTCATATGCTACTAAGATATTTTCAAATATTTAAGTTTTGATAAATACCATTATAAATAGTTTGTCTTAGTTTCTAATGGTCACATGCACGTAATGTTATTCCATTAAGAAAATACAATATACAAGATTGTCGGGTAAATTTTGTTGCGGATTAAAATGTTAAATGTCAAACTTGAATTAACAAATTAAACTGAGGTGAATTAACACGAATATGTATATCCTCTTCAAAATTGTTTGAAATCTCTGTTCTGAATTTCATTTAAACTAAGCTAGATATGTTTTGTGGAAAATTGAATAAAAATAAACATTATATGAAGACATAATTTAATTTTTAATTTAATTTTTAATTAAACAAAATTTTGATATAAGATCAGGCAAATATATCATGTATCATCATATTTCTTAAGAAGGATTTTAAATTGAGGAACTTTTAAAACTTGAAATTGAATTTACAAGTTAAGATATAATCTTGGTTTTTTTTATAAAAAAAGTTTAAAATATGGTATTATCATAACAAGTCTTTATTTGAATGGAATAAACATGGAACACTTTCACGGATTCCTTTTTCATTGTGTTCATGGTTGCCTATCAATGATACCGTTTTTTATGTACATGTATGTCTAAAAGATTATTTTCCGAAAAAAATAATTCACAATATTATTTAGTATAATGTTAACTAATAAGTCCCCTCCGTAAAACATTCAGTATGCCTTCGGAATATACAAATATTAAGGTATTGTCAAGAATTTCAATAACGGCCGGGAAACAGACTACATGTAGTTGTTAACCTTCTATGATTATTAAAGAATGTCGGATGTTTTTTTTTTCAGTACGTCTAAACACTGCTAAGAAGTCCTTAGTGCACTAAGGCCTTGACTATGCTACTAAGGACTAGAAGGAGTGCTGGTATATGTATTATTTTTATATATCATGTTAGAGAATGATATTTAATGCATAAATTTCAAATTTCAAATTTTACAGAAAAGTATTCGTAAATAAACGAAATATTCATCATTATTTAAACACGTGCCGGTTTTTCTTTGATATGCCGAAAACCAATGAACCGATTGACACGTGCCAAATAACATAGCAACTGATTAAACAATCACGATCTTTTTACTTTAAGTAATTTAAAACAATTGTATCGAAAATATTTATGCTTCAAATATTTTTAATTAAATGTATTGTTCTTATTTAAAATGATAAAAAGGACAAATAATTTTGCTATTGTTTTATTTCTTGCATAAGATAAGCACAACTCATTGTGAAATAAAAAAAAAAAATTGGCTCCATTCTCGAATTGGTATGAACACTGAAACATTTGACAGGTACCATGTTGAAGTTAATTGTGATTAGGATGGTGAACCACCATTGATAATTCATTGAGATTGGTATACAGTGTGCACATCTCTTTTTAACAGAGATTGTTATAATTTGACTGGGTGTGTCTGTCAGTATCTTTCCAATAATAATTAAGAGATTTTTTATTTTTATGTCTAAATTCTAAGCAAAAATACGCCTTACTCTCTGCATTGTCAATGATTATTTAACACAAGTTTAAATTGATGTTAATTTTTAACGCCCAGTGACAAATATTTCAAGCATGTTCAGGAAAACACGAGATTAAAAATCAGGTAAATAATGTAAGAATCAAGAGATGTGATATTATTGCTAATGAGGCAACTAACCAACTATGAAGTGGACGTCAGCAATTATAGGCAACCTTAAGGCCTTCAACAATGACAAAACCAGATACTGTTTTTAAAAGTCGTCTATAAAAGGCCATGAAAAGGAAACATTCAAATGAAAAAAACTAACGGCCTAACAATACAAAACAAAACAATTTACAAAATATCAAATATGATTAGAAATATCTTATAAACTAATAGAGATATCTTATAAACTAATAGAGATATCTTATACACTAATAGAGATATCTTATTTGCTTTCAAATTAAATAAGATGTCTTATAAAAATTAAAGATATCTTAATACTTAATAAGATATCTTGTTAAATAAATAAGATATCTTCAAATTTGAATAAATATAAAAACGGCGTGCCATAGAACGAACACAGTAACAAACGACAACCACTGACTCACAGGCTCCTGACTTTGGACAGGCACATACATACAGAATGTGGCAGGTTTAAACATGTACAAAGCACTCAATCTTCCCTAAAAGTGAAACAGTAATTACAAAAAGAAACGAAACCGGCCAACTAACATTAAGACAATAGACTCAACGCCTGCAACTAAAAATATTTGCAATTATTAGAAGTTTGTTCAAAGCTAGCTGCAAGTGGTACTGAAATAAATATTGTTCCCCCAGACTAAAGCGTATGCTGTACGTTGTATCCTTACACATACATTCATATACAATAAAAGACTTTCAAAAGTCGTAGTGCAAAGGTTTTGACCATCGATTTTTTTGTATAAGAAATAATAGTTAGGGCTAGAATATTTTCTTCTAGTACCATCAGAGAAAAATGATTTTGAGAACTTTCTGATATCTTTGCTTTATGCAAAAATAATCACTTCGGTTACTTGAAAAAATATGGATAAACTAAGATGACCTCAGTTTTTGATCAGTCATTTTCACAGGCACTTGTCCCAGGCACTTGTCTCAGTTTCATGTCATATATTTTATTGATCTTCTGTAGAATATCTTCAGAAGAGGTCCAAATTCATTTTTTTAGCTCACCTGGCCCGAAGGGCCAAGTGAGCTTTTCTCATCACTTGGCGTCCGGCGTCCGTCGTCCGTCGTCCGTCGTCCGTCGTCCGTCGTCGTCCGTCGTCGTCGTCCGTCGTCGTTAACTTTTACAAAAATCTTCTCCTCTGAAACTACTGGGCCAAATCAAACCAAACTTGGCCACAATCATCATTGGGGTATCTAGTTTAAAAAATGTGTGGCGTGACCCGGTCAACCAACCAAGATGGCCGCCACGGCTAAAAATAGAACATAGGGGTAAAATGCAGTTTTTGGCTTATAACTCAAAAACCAAAGCATTTAGAGCAAATCTGACATGGGGTAAAAATGTTTATCAGGTCAAGATCTATCTGCCCTGAAATTTTCAGATGAATCGGTCAATCGGTTGTTGGGTTGCTGCCCCTGAATTGGTAATTTTGAGGAAATTTTGCTGTTTTTGGTTATTATCTTGAATATTATTATAGATAGAGATAAACTGTAAACAGCAATAATGTTCAGCAAAGTAAGATCTACAAATAAGTCAACATGACCAAAACGGTCAGTTGACCCGTTTAGGAGTTATTGCCCTTTATAGTCAATTTTTAACCATTTTTCGTTAATTAAAGTAATCTTTTACAAAAATCTTCTCCTCTGAAACTACTGGGCCAAATTAATCCAAACTTGGCCACAATCATCTTTGGGGTATCTAGTTTAAAAAATGTGTGGCGTGACCTGGTCAACCAACCAAGATGGCCGCCACGGCTAAAAATAGAACAAAGGGGTAAAATGCAGTTTTTGGCTTATAACTCAAAAACCAAAGCATTTTGAGGAAATCTGACGGGATAAAAATCTTTATCAGGTCAAGATCTATCTGCCCTGAAATTTTCAGATGAATCAGTCAATCGGTTGTTGGGTTGCTGCCCCTGAATTGGTAATTTTGAGGAAATTTTGCTGTTTTTGGTTATTATCTTGAATATTATTATAGATAGAGATAAACTGTAAACAGCAATAATGTTCAGCAAAGTAAGATCTACAAATAAGTCAACATGACCAAAATGGTCAGTTGACCCGTTTAGGAGTTATTGCCCTTTATAGTCAATTTTAACCATTTTTCATAAATTAAATTAATCTTTTACAAAAATCTTCTCCTCTGAAACTACTGGGCCAAATTAATCCAAACTTGGCCACAATCATCTTTGGGGTATCTAGTTTAAAAAATGTGTGGCGTGACCTGGTCAACCAACCAAGATGGCCGCCACGGCTAAAAATAGAACATAGGGGTAAAATGCAGTTTTTGGCTTATAACTCAAAAACCAAAGCATTTGAGGAAATCTGACATGGGATAAAAATGTTTATCAGGTCAAGATCTATCTGCCCTGAAATTTTCAGATGAATCGGTCAATCGGTTGTTGGGTTGCTGCCCCTGAATTGGTAATTTTGAGGAAATTTTGCTGTTTTTAGTTATTATCTTGAATATTATTATAGATAGAGATAAATTGTAAACAGCAATAATGTTCAGCAAAGTAAGATCTACAAATAAGTCAACATGACCAAAATGGTCAGTTGACCCCTTTAGGAGTTATTGCCCTTTATAGTCAATCTTTAACCATTTTTCATAAATCAAAGTAATCTTTTACAAAATCTCCACTGAAACTACTAGGCCACAATCATCTTTGGGGTATCTAGTTTGAAAAATGTGTCCGATGACCTGGCCATTCAACCAAGATGGCCGCCACGGCTAAAAATAGAACATAGGGGTAAAATGCAGTTTTTGGCTTATAACTATGAATTCAAAGCATCTAGAGCAAATCTGACAAGAAGTTAAATTGTTAATCAAGTCAATATCTATCTGCCCTGAATTTTTCAGATGAATTGGACAACTGGTTGTTGGGTTGCTGCCCTCCAATTGGTAATTTTTAAAGAAATTTTGCCGTTTTTGGTTATCTTGAATACTATTATAGATAGCGATAAACTGTAAACAGCAATAATGTTCAGCAAAGTAAGATCTACAAATAAGTCAACATGACCTAAATGGTCAATTGACCCCTTAAGGAGTTATTGCCCTTTATAGTCAATTTTTAACAATTTTCATTGATTTGGTAAATATATGTAAATTTTTACCAAATATAGTTCTCTGTTACTAATGGGCAAAGTTCATTATAGATATAATTGTAAGAAGCAAAATCGTTCAGTAAAGTAAGAACTTCAAACACATCACCATCACCAAAATACAATTTTGTCATGAATCCATTTGTGTCCTTTGTTTAATATGCACATAGACCAAGGTGAGCGACACAGGCTCTTTAGAGCCTCTAGTTTTATTCTTCACCAAAAGACATTCTGGAGATGTACAGAAGAGACCAACCGTGATGCCCAAGTAGTGTTGACATAATGTTTTTTATATAAACTTTACATTTGTTGAAAAATATCTCAACCAAAACCAGTTTTGAAACCCAAACCAAAACCAGTCAAAACCAGTTCTAAACTAAAACCTAAAACTAAAACCAGTTTTTCTGTAACAAATTCGTCTTTAGTTTAGGGTTAGGTTTCAAAACTGCTTTAGGTTAAGATATTTTTCAACAAATGTAAAGTTTATCTTAAACTTAGGACAATTAAACGGCTCCAACGTTTTGACATACAGCAAAGAATAGTTCAGAAGCTGTTTTCGGATAAATCCCAACCCTTTCATAGACTTGTAATGGTAGAGGTTACGGTAGAAATTAATAAATTCATACAACTTCAGCCTAATAACTACATTTACCAAAAGCTTTAACCTGACTAGGAACACACAATCGGGCGGACCCAGCCATTTTCAAAGTGGGGGAGGGGGGGGTCCAACCCAGGAGAAAAGGGGTGTTCCAAACATATGTCCCTATTCAAATGCGTTGATCATTGAAACACTAAGCACACAGCATTTAGAATTAAGAATGAGCAAAGAATTGTTGGACATAAATGATAAATAGAAAAAAAAACATTTTTAGATATAATCTGGAGGAGGGTTATAATAACATTTTAAATAGGGGCGAAATGTCCAAATTTGTAACCGTAAGATGAGTCATAATAAAAAAAAATCAACAACAAACAACATGTTACATGGTAGTGTTAAATTTCTAAATTTAAATCTCACTTTCTGATATTTTTTTGAATATGCACGAAGTGCAAATAAGTCATAAATAAATAGCACTAGTGTATATTTAAAAAAGAATTCAGATATATAACAGCATGGCAGTAATAAAAGAGGTAAATATAACGTAATCACTGGAATTTATTTGGTAAGTCTTATTTTAATGTATTTATAATTATTATAAAATTCTTTTCATAAAATTAATAATCTTTGTTTACTTCAAAAATTAATTTAAATTTTAAAAAATAACTGAGGAAAGATTCCATATCAAAAACACTTTAATTCAGCAATTAATGTTTAGCAACTTTAGGTGCTTATAGTTATACACTTTATAAAATGTACAAATATAAAATTTATTAGGTGTTGGCTTCATTTTTATTTAATTTACAATACAAATTTATACTTGGAGACCTAAAATTGTTAACATAAAATACTAAAAATACCAAATTCAGTAAACTAGTCTGTGTTTACATATTTAATCAAGTTAAAATGTACTGAACTCGGCGAACAAAGTAGTGTTCATATAAAATACCAAATTAAGTAATACCAAAAATGTTTACATAGTTTACCAAAGTTACAGAACTCGGCGAACAAGGTAGTGTTCAAATGAAATACTATTATACCAAATTAAGCAATCTCAGAAGTGTTTGGATAGGTTACCGAAGTTACCGAACTCGGCGAACAAGGTAGTGTTCGGATGAATTACTTTTACACCAAATTAAACAAACTCAAGAGTGTTTGGATAGGTTACCGAAGTTACCGAACTCGGCGAACAAGGTAGTGTTCGGATGAAATACTATTATACCAAATAAAGCAAACTGAGAAGTGTTTGGATAGGTTACCGAAGTTACCGAACTCGGCGAACAAGGTAGTGTTTGGATAGGTTACCGAAGTTACCGAACTCGGCGAACAAGGTAGTGTTCGGATGAAATACTATTATACCAAATTAAGCAATCTCATAAGTATTTTGATATGTTACCGAAGTTATCGAACTCGGCGAACAAGGTAGTGTTCGGATGAAATACTATTATACAATATAAAGCATACTAATAAATGTTTGAATAGGTTACCGAAGTTAGCGAACTCGGCGAACAAAGTATTGTTCGGATAGGTTACCGAAGTTACCGAAAAGTCTGAATTCATTAGTGTTCGGATTGGTTACCGAAGTTACCGAACTCGGCGAACAAAGTAGTGTTCAGATAAAATATTATAATACTAAATTATGCAATTAATAAGTGTTTGTACATGTTACCGAACTCGGCGAACAGACTGAATTCAGTAGTTTTCAGATATGTTACCGAACTCGGCGAACGTTACCGAACATTTCCCCAATCCTATACCAGCATGTTCATTTCTGACTTTGTCGAAACATCTAATGTTCACGATTCTCCTTAGGCAGTAGTTGATGAATCTTTGGAGTCTAGACAACATTGTTTTAGTTGTTCGCTACGTTTCTGATCCATACAAGAGCACAGATTTAACGTTGGAGTTCAACATTTTGATTTTTGTGCTTCTTGAGATGTTCCTTGCAATCCATACTTTCCCAACAATGTTAAAAATGACGCTGGCTTTGTTGATTCTTGCTTTTAAATTAGCGTCCGTATCCCCTTCTATGTTGACAATCCTTCCTAGATAAGTAAACTCCTCTAGTTCTTCTATGTTTGTGTTGTTCATTTTTATTGGTTTACTTTTGGCATCGATCTTTATTACTTTTGTCTTTTCATCGTTCGGGTTGAGTCCGAGCATTATAGATGTTGAAGAGAGAAAAAAAATGTTCTTGCATTTGTTGTTGTCCTGAATAAAAGGGCTATATCAATCTCAAAATCCCAGTCTGATCTTCCGCTTGTGAATCAAGATTTATGCTTTTATTTCTTTTCTTACACTTTGTCTTATTTCTTTGTTAGTTTTGTTGTAGTCAGTCTGATATGGTGGGCGGTTATGGCCATTTCGCGTTTGTGTGTGTTTGCCCTTCATATTCTAAAGTGCGAAAACGCGAAATAATGAAGTCGAAAAGGCGGAAACGCGAAGTCGAAAACGCGAAAAGAGGAAATATTTTTTCTTTCCAATTTCGCGTTTTCGACTTCGCTTTTTTGCGTTTTTGACTTCGCATTTTCGATTTCGCGATTTCGCCTTTTCGCCTTTTCGCGATTTCGTGTTTTCGCGTTTTTGCGATTTCGCGTATTTTGCGATTTCGCGTTATACATGTTATTATAACATAACATTTTAAATATAATTGGAGACAAGACTACAAAATATATGTATTCAATTGATTGTCATATAAATTTCATATCTGTGGTTTACTTTAAATATTTTCAAAAATTAGACAATTCCTTTACATTTTTTGTTTTAAATACTCTTACAAGTCTTTATCTTTTAAAAAGTGTCAAATTTATAAGTTAAGCCACAATGTAAAGTAAATGGCGGTTTTTGTTGTTGTAATTATATTGTTTATATACATCTATTGTTTACATGTGTATATTAGTAGATTAATTATGTTTTATTCATGTAGTTGATATTGTATGTGGAGAACCTTATTGAAAATTGGTTTAATCCAAATGAGTTACTCTCTTTAAATAGAGATATTTTTGCGCCTGTCCCAAGTCAGGAGCCTCTGGCCTTTGTTAGTCTTGTATTATTTTTATATTAGTTTCTTGTGTACAATTTGGAAATTAGTATGGCGTTCATTATCACTGAACTAGTATATATTTGTTTAGGGGCCAGCTGAAGGACGCCTCCGGGTGCGGGAATTTCTCGCTACATTGAAGACCTGTTGGTGACCTTCTGCTGTTGTTTTTTATTTGGTCGGGTTGTTGTCTCTTTGACACATTCCCCATTTCCATTCTCAATTTTATATATTATTATTATTATTATTATTATTATTATTATTATTATTATTACTGAACAAATTTAAAAACAGATGCATTTGTATAAAATGCCTTTGAATCTACAATTTGCTTGAAATCATATTTTTAGCTCACCTGGCCAAAAGGCCAAGTGAGCTTTTCTCATCACTTGGCGTCCGGCGTCCGTCGTCGTCGTCGTCGTCCGTCGTCGTCGTTCGTCGTCCTGCGTCCGTCGTCGTTAACTTTTACAAAAATCTTCTCCTCTGAAACTACTGGGCCAAATTAAACCAAACTTGGCCACAATCATCATTGATGTATCTAGTTTAAAATTTGTGTTTGTTTACCCGGCCAACCAACCAAGATGGCCGCCATGGCTAAAAATAGAACATAGGGGTAAAATGCAGTTTTTGGCTTATAACTCAAAAACCAAAGCATTTAGAGCAAATCTGACATGGGGGTAAAATTGTTTATCTGGTCAAGATCTATCTGCCCTGAAATATTTAGATGAATCAGACAACCCATTGTAGGGTTGCTGCCCCTAAATTGGTAATTTTAAGGAAATTTTACTGTTTTTGGTTATTATCTTGAATATTATTATAGATGGAGTTAAACTGTAAACAGCAATAATGTTCAGCAAAGTAAGATTTACAAATAAGTCAACATTACAAAAATGGTCAGTTGACCCCTTTAGGAGTTATTGCCCTTTATAGTCAATTTTTAACCTTTTTTCGTAAATCTCCATGATCTTTTACAAAAATCTTCTCCTCTGAAACTACCGGGCCAAATTAACCCAAACTTGGCCACAATCATCATTGATGTATCTTGTTTAAAAATTATGTTTTTTTACCTGGCCAACCAACCAAGATGGCCGCCACGGCTAAAAATAGAACATGGAGGTTAAATGCAGTTTTTGGTTATTACTCAAAAACCAAAGCATTTAGAGCAAATCTGACAATAGGTAAAATTGTTTATCTGGTCAAGATCTATCTGCCCTGTAATTTTAAGATGAATGGGACAACTCGTTGTTGGGTTGCTGCCCCTGAATTGGTTATTTTAAGGAAATTTTACTGTTTTTGGATATTATCTTGAATATTATTATGGATAGAGATAAACTGTAAACAGCAAAAATGTTCAACAAAGTGAGATTTACAAATAAGTCAACAGGACCAAAATGGTCAGTTGATCCCTTTAGGAGTTATTGCCCTTTATAGTCA
Source organism: Mytilus edulis (assembly GCA_019925275.1). Classification (NCBI taxonomy): domain Eukaryota; kingdom Metazoa; phylum Mollusca; class Bivalvia; order Mytilida; family Mytilidae; genus Mytilus; species Mytilus edulis. Next base: position 124,411,599 of record CM034361.1, on the reverse strand, counting down.
ATTTTTAACCATTTTTCGTAAATCTCCATGATCTTTTACAAAAATCTTCTCCTCTGAAACTACTGGGCCAAATTAAACCAAACTTGGCCACAATCATCATTGATGTATCTTGTTTAAAAATTGTGTTTTTTTACCCGACCAACCAACCAAGATGGCCGCCACGGCTAAAAATAGAACATGGAGGTTAAATGCAGTTTTTGGTTATTACTCAAAAACCAAAGCATTTAGAGCAAATCTGACAATGAGTAAAATTGTTTATCTGGTCAAGATCTATCTGCCCTGAAATTTTTAGATGAATCGGACAACTCGTTGTTAGGTTGCTGCCCCTAAATTGGTAATTTTAAGGAAATTTTGCTGTTTTTGGTTATTATCTTGAATATTATTATAGATAGAGATAAACTGTAAACAGCAATAATGTACAGCAATTTTAGACTCAAAATGGTCAATTGACCCCCTAAGAAGTTATTGTCCTTTATAATCAATTTTTAACAATTTTCATAAAATTTGTAAATTTTTACTAACATTTTCCACTGAAACTACACGGACAAGTTCATTATAGATAGAGATAATTGTAAGCAGCAAGAATGTTCAGTAAAGTAAGATGTACAAACACATCACAATCACCTAAACACAATTTTGTCATGAACTGTCTGCTTCCTTTGTTTAATTCACATATACCAAGGTGAGCGACACAGGCTCTTTAGAGCCTCTAGTTTACATTTTAAACTATATTTGTTAATTGACCAGATTCAGTTTCTCTGTTTGTTTTGTTAATCTGGTACGACCAGTTTTGAGGCGAGGTCTGGGATATTCCTAAGAGGATCATAAGATAGGTCATAAGAAATTCTAGTAGCTTTTAACAGGTCTTAGGATAGCTTCGACAAACCGTCCCAAGTTCTATTTGACAAAAATCTTATCTCCGCAATGTATTAAATTTTAAACTTTTTTCACACAAGCTAATTTAAACATTAAAGATTTTAGATCCACAAAAGAGTATGAAATAAAAGATTATGTATTTTAAGTAACCATGGCGATATTAATGATTAATTTTATTTATTTTAAAATGTCCAAACTATAACTTCCAGCAAATTGTATATTCAAAGGCATTTTATACAAATGCATCTGTTTTTAAATTTGTTCAGTAATTGTCAACAAAGAACATGAAGAATGTAAAGAAATTGTCTAATTTATGAAAATATTTAAAATACGTCACAGATATGAAATTTATATGACAATCATTTGAATGACTTATACTTTGTAGTCTTGTCTCCAATTATATGGTATGTTATAATGACATGTATATCTCGAAAACACGAAAAGGCGAAAAGGCGAAACCACGAAATCGCGAAAACGCAAAAACGCGAAATCGGAAAGATTTTTTTTTTCGCGTTTTCGACTTCGGCTTTCCGCGTTTCCGCGATTTTGAGTTTTCGCCCTATAGAATATGAAGGGCGAAAACGCGAAATGGCCTTAACTGGCCACCATAGTTTGAGCATAAGTTTTTGATTTTCTAGTTTTGCTTCTATTCAATTTGTCTTTTTACTGTTTTCTCTCATTCTCTTTTCTAAGGTTGGCTGGTGTAATCATGGTAATTCACTCGTTTTGAGTGTGTTATTTTCTAACAAGAGTTTTTTCACATGTGCTGTTTATTATCTTCTTTATCTGACTCCACTGGTCTTAAATGTTCTTAAGTTCTTTTCAGCTGGAATTTGTTTGAAAGTGTTTTGTTGAACTGTTTTTTCTCTGTCTTTTCTCTCAAAAAGTTGACATTGTATTTCACCATTGGTGAGTTTTTCATGGTGTATACTTTCCTTAGTTTCATTTTTACTTTCCCAATCACGAGGCGATGTCTGATATGATTCCACAGTATTTAGTTACATTTAAAGATTACAAAATATCATTCGATACCATGTTAAATAAAATCAAATTGCCTATCCCTGAGGGAACAATCATTTAACTTCAAATATGGAGGTTGGAGGAATATTTTTATAAAGCTTTTCAACACTATCAATCAAGTTAGTGTTGTTCGTGATAATGAAGTTGTTGACCATATAATTATTTCATATCATTAAATCGGAAATTTATGTATCCACCACAAATATATTTTCAAGAAAGTTTAGTATGGATTTGAAAAGATTATAAGACAATTTAAAAACGAATACCCGGTTTTACGTGCTTTCTTTGCAAATGTTTACCTAATTTGAAAGATTTCAAGCAGTAATATTATATAAAATAAATAATTTAGACGTCTCTCCAGCAATAGTTGTTTAATCCATACTAGTAGAGTATTATCTAACTATCAACAAATTTTATTCACAGTATGTTATGGTAATCAAATAATCTCTATAAAAAGCTGAATGGTAATCACATAACCAATTAACCTATTGTTCCGAGCTTTATATATATATTTGTTAGCTTTATTTTTTCAGATTTGGAGAACATTACTGGTTGGTGGACATTGATATGGATTGTTGCAAGACAATAAACGATTGGTTCGAAGTGAAAGCTTTCATGGATAATCATGCAAACAATAAGAATATACTTGATGAGGGAATTTGGGAAAGTAATATATTGCAAGGATTTAGTCCTTGCAGTGGATCCGAAACAACACCGTACGAAAACGTCAATCACTGGGCTAAATGTGGAATGATGAATGTCTTTCATTTCAGTGAAAAGGCTTGTCAAGTATATCCATTAAATTAGTCCTAAAAGATCCAGTTTATAGTGCTTTATTACAAATCAACAGATAATGCACACTTACCTTAAAAAATAAATTGATCATTATATGGGTTTTATTTTAAGCGGGAAAAAAATTGCTTACTATAACGGCGCAGTCTACTTCACTATCGCTAATTCCAGTTTTCCAATCGCTTATTTTTTAATTTTCTATGTCGACATATGTATATATAGATCATGACTGCTGCTGTTTTAATCATTTAACGCCCTTCTTCAACTTGCTTGGTGTGTTTCAGCCTTATATTTGGCCATTTATTTTGAAATTTTACGTGTTTGATTTCCCTTGAAGTTAAGTATTTTTGTGATTTCTTTTTTAAAACTTTTTCTTATGTTATTGTTGACCTTTTTATGTTATAGTTGACCTTGTTTTTTCTTTGTTTTTTGAGGGAATACTTGTTTGCCTTGGTATCACCAACATTTTCCTTTCATTTATTTTTTCTGATATTTATATAGTTAAAAAGGTAGGCGTCCATGCATCCTCTACCGAAGTCTTGGTGATATCACTGTTTCATTTAATTTTATGTTTAGGTTATATTGAACATGAAAAAATTTGCAGGTACCCTAAAAGAACGGTCGAAAACCCTAGTAGCTATACATAAAATTGAGAAAGGAAATGGGGAATGTGTCAAAGCGACAACAACCCGACCATAGAGCGCAGGGACAGGCGCAAAATTGCGGCGGGGTTAAACATATTTATGAGATCTCAACCCTCTCCCTATACCTCTAGCCAATGTAGAAAAGTAAATGCATAACAAAACGCACATTTAAATACAGTTCAATAGAAGTCCGAGTCCGATGTCAGAAGATGTAACAAAAGAAAATAAATGAAATGACAATAATACATAAATAACAACAGACTACTAGCAGTTAACTGACATGCCAGCTCCAGACCTCAATTAAACTGTTTGAAATATTATGTCTTCATCATATGAATATCAGGCACAATCCCTCCCGTTAGTGGTTTAGTATCATACTATCATAAAGTATATGAGAAGAACATAACCCGTGTCATGTCAACAACTGTTTCTTAAATAAATGTGTTTAGTTTCGATGCAAAGACCCTATTAGTGAATCAATAGTAAAGCCAAAATATGCAATCTTTAATGACCTGACAACAGTATCGTAACTATATCCCTTTTTAATAAGTCTGTTGAAAGGTTTTGTAAGCTTTTGAGGTGAATACTGGCATTTTTGTGCTTTGTAAAGAATATTACTATAAAAGATTGGATGTGAAATACCTGAACGTATAAGATGTCTGCATGTTGAGTTATATTTACGAATTATTTCCTTATACCGATGCTAAAATTTAGTAAATGTTTTGACTAGTTTGTGATATCGAAAACCCTGGTGTAATAATTTTTCAGTAATACGTAAATTTCTCTCGCTAAAATCTAATACGTTGTTACATACATGAGCGAATCGTACAAGTTGAGATATATAAACACCATAAAGATGGTGACAAGGGAACGTCACCATAATAAAATGGATAATTGACGATAGGAAATGAAAAATCATCTCTTTTATCATAAATTTTTGTATTAAGCTTCCCGTTAATGATATAGATATCAAGATCGAGGAAAGGGCAGTGGTCATTGTAAGTATTAGCTTTATTTAAAGTAAGTTCAACAGGATAAATTTCTTTAGTATACATACTGAAGTTGTCATTATTGAGAGCCAATATGTCATACAAATATCTAAAAGTATTGTTAAATTATTGTATCAAATGTTGTTTCGATGGCTCTTTGGTAATTTGAGTTATAAATTGTAGCTCATAACAATACAAAAACAGGTCCGCAATACATGTGTATCATGTGTGTTTTTGCACAAGTTGTCATTAGAAATACCCATGTAGGTTAAAACGCATAAAAAAAACATATTTTAAAGTGAATCTGAAATATCATGGTACATTGGTATAGGAAGATGTGGTATGTGTGCCAATGAGACACCTCTTCATCCAAATAACAATTTATAAAAGTAAACGATTATAGTTCAAGGTACGGCCTTCAACACTTGCTCATACCGAACAACAAGATATGAAGGGCCTCAACATTACAAGTGTAAAACTATTCTAACGAAACAACCAAAGGTCTAATCTATATAAAAAAAAGAGAAACGAGAAACACATATGAATTACATCAATCGATTCAGACGTCTGGAATATGACGTAACTCGAAGGCTCGTCTGCTACAAACTTCTCAAATGATATACTGAAAATTTGCACTCAAGGTTTATCTGATGAAATTTAAACAAATATGGCCGTTTTTACACCCAAAAATCTACCATGAGTATTAGATGCACATGTATGTTTGTATTCAGAGTAAAATTAGTGGTGTAAATATGGCCATTTTAGCCAAAAGGTTATGATGAACCTCAAATGAATAAACTCATCATAGAAACCAGGATTGAAATTTTATATTTACGCCAAATGCGCGTTTCGTCTACAAAAGACTCGCCAGTGACGCTCGAATAAAAAAATGTTAAAAAGGCCAAATGAAGTACAAAATTGAAGAGCATTGAGGACCAAAAATTCCTAAAAAGTTTGCCAAATTTATATTTAGGAACATATCAATGATAACTCAAGTTAACACCGAAGTGCTGATTACTTGGCTTGTGATACCCTCAGGGAATTAATGGCAGCAAATTATAGTTATCACTATGACTGGTCTTCATTCTTTCCTATAGAAGTCGTACAATAACTCGAGTTTGGTTTGAACCATTTGAATGTTTGGGAAGTTGAAAAAAAAATGTTCCTCAAGAAAACACATAATGCATGTAGTTATTGAAATCACTGGTCATAATCGGAATAGATGGACTGCCATTTGAACAAGTGGTTCGACTGCGGCAGCTAAATGACCTCGCTTTCTAAGTCAATACCACTGTCCTAATGGCTGTCAATGTATCACGATAACTATTATATATTTTTTTTTAGATAAACTATGTGAATATTCAAATGTGCGTCGTAAATTAAAAAAAAACAACAACTTGTTAATATATGATGTTTATGTTCTTCGTAAATGTGATACATATTAAACTCTTAGTACGAGATATATTTATCATTCGAAAGAACCTTAAAAAAATATTTTAAATTCTACCACGTCGGTGTCTTTTTGGATTTACTATTTGGTATGGGTTTCATTAAACTTTATATTAACTTAATTGTACGTCATCTGGTATCTGGTGGATAGTTGTCATAATTACTATACTGACCGACTTTAGAAATGCAACACTAAATAATCTAATTCCCATTTTCAAATATGCCATTAGTGCTACATTTGTAAACAAGCGGTTGAACATATATTTCAGTCATTACTTCATAATATATTTACAAAATTACAGTGTAAGTTTAATCGATTACGTCATATGTTATAATTAAATAATTGGATATTTACTGAAACGCCGGTTTAACCGTTATATCTTCAATTGCTCTTCAATTTGTACTTTCTTTGGCCTTTGTAACATGTGTTAATATGCTCTGCACTGATGAGTCTTTGAAGACGAAACGCGTGTCTGGCGCATATATATTATTTCAATCCTGGTATCCATGACGGGTTTGTTAAACCGCATTATAATTTTATTTTCTGAGTCATCTGCACCAACATGTAGAGTCAATATATCAATTCTATATCAACAGCTAAGTGTTAATGGTTTATATAAAAATTCCAATGATATATTTAAACCGGCCTTTAAACAACATGCCATTTATGTTCTAATTCATAACTTCAAGCGAACATAAATTATTTACAAAATAAACTCAACACCTTTGTATGGGATGAGCTCGCCTGACAGTGTGCATCAAAGCTTTAATTTCATTAAAGACAAATGCAACGTAAAAAATGTTCATCAGTGTTACTGTCTGTCTAGGCCGCTGCAGGTAAAAAACACAAAAACCAATCTACAAAAATAAAAACAATTTTCATTATGTACGAAAATATATTTTATGAATCAAATAAAGATTCTGTTCTTATACGCACATTATTATTCACATTAATAAAAAAAAATACTAAAAATAAAATACATTAAGTCGGGTGGGAGGGTGGGAAACTTTACTGCACCAAAAGCGAACCTCGAATGACAATATCTTTAATTAACAAAACCGCCAAAAGTATAGCACGAAATATTTGAAATGACCTTATTAAAATATTATGGTCAGTTCTAACTCGACCAAAGAAAAACATTTAACCTATTATATACTTTCAAACACGTGTAATTTTATAAACAAATATACGTGGTATTGTTTACATACCGGTGTACATAACTTTAATACATATATTTATGTTATAATTCATAACTTCAAGCGAACATAAATTATTTACAAAATAAACTCAACACCTTTGTATGGGATCAGGTCGCCTGACAGTGTGCAGCAAAGCTTCAAAAAATAAAAAAAGGGTAAAGAAAAAATACATAATTAAATTCCAATATTATTTGTTACAGAAAGTCTATCCTTCAAAGACTCTTTAACATAACCGTCTTTTGCCGTGTCACTTTTCAACCGACTATGCTTTTTTGAACAATCTGTCCTCTACACCAGCCGCTGGAGCAGCCGATGACCCTCCTGAACGGAGACTATGCAGTCCAAATTTTTTACTATCTAAGCCTATACTCTGTAAACTTGAAAGAAGTATTTCCCGAGCTCTTGTGTATGACAACGGACCTGTACTTCTAAGTTTATAAGAATTATCAGACTTACAAAAATTAACGGATCTAAAAAAAAAATCACCAGAATTTGATGTAATACTAGCTAATTTGAGATATCGTTACTAAGGATTTTCTTATTCCAGGCATAGATTACCTTAGACGTATTTGGCACAACTTTTTGGAATTTTGGATCCTCAATGCTCTTCAACTTTGTACGTGTTTGGGTTTATACATATTTTTGATTTGAGCGTCACTGATGAGTCTTATGTAGACGAAACGCGCGTCTGGCGTACTAAATTATAATCCTGGTACCTTTGATAACCATCTAGCATATAGACAGGACAAGTTACAAGATTAGTTCTAGAAATAACCACATCCCTCCCATCTCTGTAAATATCAGTTTTACTCTTCGCCAAGTATAAATTTGCATGTGTAGAATACATCTTTATATCGATACCTCTCAAATTAACTACTTCTGAAAACCTAAAAAAAACCTGCATAGCTTAATAAACACATACAAACAGTTCTTAACTATTAAGAGTACCATAAGTATGAACAATCTTTCGCAAAATGTCTGGTGTAATAGGATCTTTCTTAGTGATAAAATGTCCCAATTTTCTCTGTGCTCCTTCGTTTACAAACGTTACTAATTCAGATGTACAAGGATTATTAAATCCAGCCAGTTTATGTGCCAAGCTAATGGCGTATATTACTTCATTTATGTTGCTTGCTGATTTTGCATTCTGTGAAATGTGAATCAAATATAATGAAACTATATAATCAGATGAAGGTAATGGAGTAATATTATGTATTTTAGTCCACTTACAGAAAGCATTAAAGGCATACTGGTACTTTTTACGAGTGTTCAGAGAACGTGAGCTCAAGCAGTACTCTGGTAATCTAGCTTTCAATGTAGAAAGTTCATCCGAAATATCTGAATTCTGTTACCATCTACCAACTCGAAAAATATCTGAAAAATGTGCAATCGTGAAACAACCATTATAAAATGTCAAAGTATTAAAAACTTATATACAAGTGAACCATGCCACTGTAAACATAACAGGACCTTGTCCAAAATTTATTTGACCATGCCAGCTACAATGCTATATACACTAGTGCCGTGTTGAATACAATCATGCTTTCTACAATGTATATACACACTAGGGCCTTATCAACAACAACCGTGCCTGCTACAATACACATTCATGTACTAGGGCCTCGTTACTTTAACCTTGCCAGCTACAATACACATCCGTGTACTAGGACCTCGTCACTTTAACCTGGCCAGCTACAATACACATTAGTGCACTAGGGCCTTGTTATCCTTGTCACATCTAACTTCACTGCCAATACTGGAGCAATAAAAGGCTCAGTGCCAAAAATGGATTTTCTATTAGAACCACTGACAAAAATACCACTTGTATTTTTAAATTCAATAACATCAGATATGTAATCTCTGTAATTCATATTTTTATCAAAAATGAAAGGCCAATAGGTCGCAGATATCCATTTTGGTACAATTAAAGTACCTCTAGCTTTACAAACAATTACATGTTTTATAGCTCTCAATACTAAGTAAATAGGTGGTACAATCCAATTGTTTTCACAAGACCAATTCTGAGTAAAACAGTCTACAGCGTCTGTATTTACATTCCAGAATAAAGAGTTAAATCTTTCTAATTTTGTGTTACGAGAACTAGCAAAACGGTCGACTGTATAAGGACCCCAAAGGTCGTTAATAAAAGTATAGAAAAATTCTGAAACTCCCCAGTCTTCATAATCAATTATTTTACTGATATAATCAGCTTTCGAATTTTCACCTCTTGGAATCCATTGTATGTTAATGGAGATTCCCTTTTGTAAACAAATAGAAAAAAATGGAAATTGCTATATCTTGCAGTTTTTCTTTCATGCTTCCTGCTTGAACAATTCTGACCCAATTCTGATTATCATTTAGCCATTTTACGGATTTCCCCGCAAATGCATGTTGATAAGACATCAACGTCAATTCTATGGCCTTTAGTTCCCTTTACGTGGAACTCTCTAACATTTCAGTGGATTTCCACATAGTGTGAAAATTTTTCTTTTACATGTGACTGACTATATTGATTTAATGTTTTAAAATTTACATTTGCAATGTTATCAAGCCGGAACTTTAATTCTGATATCACAAAACTTTTACTTTCTAAAACTAAATAAAAATCCCATGACATTCTACTTTCAATTGACATATAGCAATATCTAGTCATAATTCTAGTAATATTTCCGATCACAGGAGACATACTTATAATTCTACCCGTTACCTGGGCTAAATTTCTAGCAGAAATATATGGAATTTCTCTGAAAACATTATGAATAGATTGTAATAATTCGTCAATTCTCCTTTAAGGAATGCATAAAGTGAAATTACATGAATCCCAAATGATTCCCAACCACTCCAACTTCTGTACAGGAGTACAAACTGATTTTTCTTCGTTCAGAAGAAAACCCGCACTCAAAAGTGATTGTTTCACAAATTTAGCATCTTTCAGTGGCCAAATTGTTTACAGGCATGGCACATATCGTGCTGGAACGGCTCCCGCCGCCCGCTGCCAGCTCGAAAGGGCGGCGGGTTCTGACGCTGATACTAATTGGAATAATAAGGATAAGGATAAGGAGCAGTTTCAACTGGAGCCGGTCTAGAAGTTGTCTTGTAGGGATTTGGGCGTCTATTTGATAAAAAAAAAAGCCTATTGTGGATAGATAAGTACGAAGTTGATATTTAGAAGAAAAAAAATTAAAGAAGAAAAACAGTGGCAATGGCACAACATTATTACTTTGTGAAGTTTACGATTTTATTCAGCAGTTTAGATGTCCTACTATTTCGAAACGCATCTGCTTTTCTCATTGATGTTAAGGCTAATAATCATCAAGTTACAACAGATCTGACATCTTCACAACAAAAACAAAGGATTATTTCATTCCAAAGAGATATGAACCTGCTGAAACAAGAATTGGAAATCTTAAAACAATCTCATCCAAATTATCCGTCTGAAGAAATATCGCAAATAAAAAGTGTCATATTGAGTTTTAAAGAAACAATGCACGAGTTAAAGAGTGAAGTAATAAGTTTACAAATTGCAAAATCAGATTTGATTGAGGAATTAAAGCAAGTCAAGAAAGAAATGTACAGGACCGGAAATAAAACTGCCAAACTAGAGATCAAATGTGCTGCAATTCAGAAGGACTTAAGTCAGCTTACAACTTATAAAACAAAAGAACTGGAAAACAGTATAGACATTCTTAAAAAGTTAGTTTCAGCCAACGTCAGTTCACTGAACCAGAAAATTTCGTATACAGACGCTCAGCTTAAATTAATATCGTTTACAACGAACTCATGCTGTCAGAATGTCAAAGTATTATTGAATAAAACCCATCTTTTAAATTCACTTCCGCCGAAAACAATGCATCCTCCTACAACTTCTACTAGTAAAGTCAACAATGTAATGATCACGAGTTCTATATTTCAATTACGGACTACCATTGCTTCAAAGAGATGCAGTGATACTAAACGAACCGTTATTTTCATTCAAGAATACGCTGTGTCTGGCCAACACTTGTTTATTAGAGGGGGGATAGATGAACGTCACAGATCAGGTATGTTGCTTACCTGTAGTATTTATAACCCGTTGGTAATGTGAATTATTTATGAACTATCTTGTATCGTGCTACGCAATCTGTAAGTAGCTCTTTCCAATTTTTTTTTGGAAAGTTCTATTGATTTTTTTGTGATTATTATTTTTTTTATCTTCTTCCGTTGTATAGAGGTTTCTCAAGCATACATTTTTGTAAAGGTACCTTTTTCTGTTAACTAATAAAATAAATAGAGGATATATCGAAATAAAAATAATAACTTAATAACAGACATCACTCAAATTTTACAATAGATTATTTGAGTACAGCTTATTTGAAAATAATAATAAAATAAAATATTGGTCACCGATGAGTAAAAAACGATATTTCAATTATAATGCCCAAAAATGGCATTTTTGCACCAAAGAGAGATAATTCGGAGCTTTTTTTTTATCTGGGGACAACAGGAATTGATTTTTTAATGATTTGTGTGCCATATGATAAAGTAACAACTACTCAAGGTAATATAAAGCCTCCTTAAGGATATGTATGGCGGAACAATTGATCTTCTTCTTGATAAAGGAATAATTGTCGTTTTTTAAAATCCTAAGGCTTTTTACCTCAGGCATAGATTACCTTAGCTGGATTTGGCAACACGTTAGGGAATGTTGGTCCTCAGTGCTCTTCAACTTCGTACTTTATTTGGCCTTTTTATTTTTTTTGGATTCGAGCGTCACTGATGAGTCTTTTGTAGATGTAACGCGCGTCTGGCGTATATACCAAATTTAGTCCTGGTATCTATGATGAGTTTATTTAAATAGAAAGTTACTTTATAGGTTGCAGAGGTGTTCATGTGGCATCAATGAGTAATTGTTCAATACCAATACAAAGCCACGATCTTGGATCAAGTGGACATTTTTCCGCGTATAATGCATGGCGAAAAGGAGACAATTTCTTGGATTGGTTTGGACCGGAGCCTGGTCAAGGTACATTTCAAGAAAAAGGCGCTCCTGGAACACCTGCAGTCTGGACCACCAACAACCCAAGTGATGATAGATACAACAAACTTAATACGTAAACTCTTACTTATTACAAACAACTATCTTCATAGTTCAATTAAAATCTGGAGCTGGCATGTCAGCAACTGCTAGTAGGCCTTTTGTTAAACTATGTATCATTGTCAGTTTGCTTAGTTTCTTTTGATACCTATTCTGACATCAAACTCGGACTTCTTTAAAAGTGAGATTTACTGTGCGTATTGCTATCTTTATACTACACTGTCTAGAGGTATAGGGGAGGGTTAAGATCTCACAAATCATGTTAAAAAAAATCATGGTTATAATATTTCATTTCTTAAATAGATAAGGCCGTTAATTTTGTAGTTTGAATTATTTTACATTGTCATTTCGGGGCCTCTTATAGCTGACTATGCGGTATGGGTTTGTTAATTGTTGAAGGCCATACTGTGACCTATAGTTGGTAATTTCTGTGTCATATTTTGGTGTCTTGTCTCATTGGCAATCATACCACATCTTCTTTTTTATATTAAACCTGCGGCAATTTGTGCTCCTGTCCCAAATCTACTTTACGTAGGCCCTTGGCCTCTCCTGGTAGCATAATAGTTATCAAAAGTACCAGGATTATAATTTTATACGCCAGACGCGCGTTTCGTCTACATAAGACTCATCAGTGACGCTCAGATAGCATAAGCCACTCAATAAATCCTTATGGTAGCATAAGCCACTCAATAAATCCCTCCAACTGAATCGATTTAGCGCCAGCTTTTCTAAAGTGTTACTGTTGTATACTTGCTGCTTTATTTCATATAATGTGTCCCTGTGCCAGGTTTGTCTTGGTTGTGCTCTGTTTTGGTTTTCCCTGTGGATTCCAAGTGCCTGCCTTGAAATGCTGATTGTTGGTTTCGAAGTGAGTGGCCTATCCTTACCCATTTTCTTTTCTTGATTTGGATGTCAATAGGTTCTTTTTCAGCTCTTTTCCATTTGTCTTAATTTCTGACTTTGTCGAACCATTTAATGTTCATGATTAGGCAGTAGTTGATGAGCACAGATTTAACGTTGGAGTTCAACATTTTGATTTTTGTGCTTTTTGAGATGTTCCTGGCAGTCCATACTTTCCCAACAACGTTAAAGAGGACTCTGTCTTTTTTATTCTTGCTTTGACATTAGCGTCTGTACCCCTTCTAAGTCGACAATCCTTCCTAAATAAGTAAACTCCTCTAGTTCTTCTATATTGGTGCTTTTCATCTTTATTAGTTTACTTTCGGTATTGGTCTTCATTACTTTTTTCTTTTCATGGTTCGGTTTGAGTCCGCGCTTTAAAGATGTTGAAGAAAGAAAGGATTTGTTCTTGCATTTGTTGTTGTCCTGAATAAAAGGGCTATATCATTCTCAAAATCCCTGCCTGATCTTCCGCTTGTAAATCAAGGAGGGTGCTTTTATTTCTTTTTTTTACACTTTGTCTAATTTTTTTGTGAGTTTTGTTGTAGTCAGTTTGAGCATAAGCTTTTGATTTTCTAGTTTTGCTTCTATTCAATTTGTCTTTTTATTTTATCTTTTCATCTTTTTCACTTTTCTAAGGTTGGCTGATGTTATTCACTCGTTTTGGGTGTGTAATTTTATTTGAAGATTACAAAATATTCTTCGAGACCATGTTAAAAAATCAAATTGCCTATCACTGAGTGTACAGTCACTTAACTTCAAATATGGAGGTTGGATGGATATTTTTATAAAGTTTTTTAATCAAGTTAGTCATGTTAGTGTTGTTCATTATAATGAAGTTGTCGACAGTATAATTATTTCATATCATTAAATCGGAAATTTATGTATCCACCACAAATATATTTTCAAGAAAATTTAGTATGGATTTGAAATTAGATATTGGAGGTGATTTTAAAACAATTTAAAATTGATTACCCGGTTTTACGTGTTTTCCTTGCAAATGGTCACCTAATTTGAAAGATTTCAAGCAGTAATATTATAGAAAATAATTTAGACGTTTCACCACCAAAAGTTATTTAATCAATACTAGTAGATTATTATCTTAACAGTCAAGAATTTTTATTCACAGTATTTACTGGTAATCAATTACCCCATTATTCCACGCTATATATTATATTTGTAAGCCTTTTTTTCAGATTTGGAGAACATTACTGGTTAGTGGACATTGGTATGGATTGTTGCAAGACAATTAATGGTTGGTTCGAAGTAAAAGCTTTCATGAATAATCATGCAAATAATAATAACATACTTGATCCGGGAAGCTGGGAAGGTGATATAAAGCAAGATTCAAATTCTTGCAATGGGCCCGAAACAACTCCGTATGAAAACAACAACCACTGGGCTAAATGTGGAATGATGAATGTCTTTCATTTCAATCAGAAGGCATGTCAAACATATTCATTAAATTAGTCTTTTAAGATATTGTTTAAAGTGTTTTATATTAAACAGTTACATGTATGTTAAAAACTGGCCATTTGAATGGGTATTATTTTAAACGGACAAGATCTATCTGATAATGACGAAGCACACGACCTCACTATCTCGTTTGCAAGTTTTCTAATCATTCATTTTTTATTTTCTATGACGAAATATACATCATAAAAACAAAATTGTGAAAGGAAATGGGGAAGGTGTCAAAGCGACAACAACCAGACCATAGAGCAGACAACATCCGAAGGCCACCAATGGGTCTTCAATGTAGCGAAAAACTCCCGCACCCTGAGGCGTCCTTCATCTGGCCCCTTAAAAAATATATATTCTATTACAGTGATAATGAGCGTCATACTAAACTCCGAATAATACACAAGAAACTAAAATAAAAAAATCATACAATACTAACAAAGGCCAGAGGCTCTTCTGACTTGGGACAGGCGCAAAATTGCGGCGGGGTTAAACATGTTTATGAGATCTCAACCCTCCCCCTATAGCTCTAGCCAATGTAGAAAAGTAAACGCATAACAATACGCACATTAAAAATCAGTTCAAGAGAAGTCTGAGTCCGATGTCAGAAGATGTAACAAAAGAAAATAAATAAAATGACAATAATACACAAATAGGAACAGACTACTAGCAGTTAACTGACATGCCAGCTCCAGATCTCAATTAAACTGATTGAAAGATTATGTCTTCATCATATGAATATCGGGCATAATCCCTACCGTTAGGTGTTTAGTATCATACTATCATAAAATATATGAGAAGAACATAACCCGTTTTATGCCAAAAACTTTTTTTTTTTTTTAAATAAATGTGTTTAGTTCCGATGCAAAGACCCTATCAGGGAATCAATATTAAAGCCAAAATATGCAATCTTTAATAATTTGACAACAGTATCGTAACTATATCCCATGACTGCTTTTATTTTTTCCATCATATTCCGCCTTTCTTCAACATGTTTGAGCGTTCGATTTCTGCCATTTATTAAGGGACTTTCCGTTTTGAGTTCTCCTCAGAGGTCAGTATTTTTGTAATCCTAATTGTTTCATGTAATAGTTGACCTTTTTATAACTTTTTATTTCGAATTGTTGGTTATATGAGCAAATTATTTAATTTTGGATGTACCATTTCCTTTGATTGATTGAATCTTTTTGTCTATAATTTCATAGACATAATTTTGTCATGTGACCGTGACGTTATCAATGTTTTTTCATAGTTTAATCAGGGCTTTTAAAATAGAAATAACTGTTATATTTTTTCTGTCTTAACTTAGAAAATATGATACTGTATTACAGTCATTCCTTAAATGTAAGCTTGAATCGTTCAAAATTTAAATTTTGAAATACGCCTATTGAAAGGTAACACACAAAAAATGAGAGATGAATTGCTTTGAAATGAACTAGAACAAGACAAACAACAACATTTAAACAATGCACAGAAAACAGAAAACTTGCCAACAATAACCGTATCAGAGTCATAATCGGTTTCGAATACCCGTAGTAATAATACGAAGGATAAAGATGAAATCAAGTAATATTTAACATAGCAGCTAGTTTGCAATTTGCAATCCATTCGATCGGACATCATTAGCGATATCATCCTCAGCTCAGCATAACTTCGATCATACAGTATTTAAACATGTTTTGTCACCTGTTAAGGATGCATGTAAAAGGAACTTTATGATTTCCACAAATATCATAAAAATAAGGATATGTAGTATATTTACATAATGAGACAGAGAATAAATGACATAGAAATTTACAAGTAAAGGTAATATTACAGCCTTCAACAATGAGAAACAAATACGTTTATATCATTAATCAAATCATGCAGACATAAAAAAACAAAACAAACTCACATATATATAAGCTGTTCATCTGTCTATTGCACGCCATTTTGCATGACTATTTCGCCTTCACCTTTGCATTGCTCTTCACTAGTGACATCGGTTATCAAAATGTCCATTGTATACAGTAAAGTAAATACCCTTTGGTATTGAAAATACTTGTTTCAAATAATAGGTTATATTATGTAGAAGAACATTTAAATCCACCCACATGACATATAGCCTTAGATTCAAATATTTGTTTTTGTTGTCTTAGCTGCAATATTGGTTTTACCTTAAAACTTCAAATTTCAAATAGAAAAGCACATCCTTAATTTTACGATGATGTTAACCGATCCTGGCAATGCACAGGCGACCAGGGTAAACTTATCAATATATTTAATAAACGTATTATAAAAGGTTACCTAATCAACATTAAAATTCAATCTTTGAATATTGTTTTATTGGTAAAAATATTGATTTTGTTATCAGTAAATTAAAACCTTACTTATAATTTCAAAGTACTACAATCTCTTGATACCGTATATGTTGGCAATACACGAGTTCATGGTGTTATTTTTACTGGTAATGACGACTTTACACTAAATTAGTTTGATGTTAGATCTGTACTAACTAAAATCTAGTATTAGATACGTGATTGTTTTGCTATTTGCTTTTAACTAGCTTGTCAAGTATATCCATTAAATTAGTCTTAAAAGATACAGTTTATAGTGCTTTATTACATACCAACAGATAATAACACTTACCTTAAAAAATAAATTGATCATTATATGGGTTATGTTTCAAGCGGGAAAAAAATGCTTACTATTACGGCGCAGTCTACTTCATTATCGCTAATTCCTGTTTTCCAATCGCTTATTTTTTAGTTTTCTATGTCGACATATATATATAGATCATGACTGCTGCTGTTTTAATCATTTAACACCCTTCTTCAACTTGCTTGGTGTGTTTCAGCCTTATATTTGGCCATTTATTTTGAAATTTTACGTGTTTGATTTCCCTTAAAGTTAAGTAATTTTGTGATTTCGTTTTTAATTTTTTTTTCATGTTATAGTTGATCATTTTTTATGTTATAGTTAACAATTTGTTATGTTATAGTTGACAAATTTTCATGTTATAGTTGACCTTTTTTTTTCCTTTTTTATTTAAGGGAGTACTTGTATGCCTTGGTAACACCAACATTTTCCATTCGTTTATTTTTTTTCTGATAATTGTACAGTTGAAAAGGTATGGGTCCATGCATCCTCTGCCGAAGTCTTGTTGATATCACTGTTACATTTAATGTTTAGGGTATACTGAACATGAAAAAAATTGCGGGTAAACTAAAAGAACGGTCGAAAACCCTAGACGGTATACATGTATATCATGTGTGTTTTTTGCACAAGTTGTCATTATAAATACTCGTGTAGGTTAAAACGCATAGAAGAAACATATTTCAAAGTGAATCTGAAATATCATGGTACATTGGTATAGGAAGATGTGGCATGAGTGCCAATGAGACAACTCTCCATCCAAATAACATTTTATAAAAGAAAACCATTATAGGTCAAGGTACGGCTTTCAACTATTGGTTCATACCGAACAACAAGATATAAAAGGCCTCAACATGACAAGTGTAAAACCATTCAAACGAAAAACGCAACGGTTTAATCTATATAAAAAACCGAGAAACGAGAAACACGTATGAATTACATCAATCGCGATGCAGACGTCTGGAACCTGATGTAACTGGCAGGCTTGTCTTCTACAGACTACTCAAATGATATACTGAAAATTTTCACTTAAGACTCATCTGAATGATTTTTAAAAATATGGCCGTTTTTACACCCAAAAATCTACCATTATTATTAGATGCACTGGTATGTTTGTATTCATATTAAAATCAGTGGTGTAAATCAGGCCATTTTAGCCAAAAGGTTATGATGAACCTCAAATGAATAAACTTTAGAGATACCAGGATTGAATTTATATTTACGCCAAACGCGCGCTTCGTCTACAAAAGACTCATCAGTGACGCTCGAATATAAAAATGTCAAAAAAGCCAAATGAAGTTCAAAATTGAAGAGCATTCAGGACAAAAAATACAATAACTCGAGTTTGGTTTGAACCATTTGAACATGTTAAATGTATGAGAAGTTAAAAAAAATGTTCCTAAAGAAAACACATAATACATGCAGTTATTGAAACACTGGTCATAATCGGAATACATGGACTGCCATTTGAACAAGTGTTTCGACTGCGGCAGCTAAATAACCTCGCTTTCTAAGTCAATACCACTGTCTAAATGGCTGACGATGTATCACGATAACTGTTATACATTTCCTTTACAGTGATTTTTGTGAATTTTGTGGTTTAACATTAGGGCTGTAAATGTTTTTCCGCATTCGATTTTCAGCATTTCAGTTTATTGGAAATATGTTTTACATAAATCTGTCTGCCATGGCATTTGGTGATTTGATAAGCAATTGACATAATCATGTCTTGGAAATGACGTTACGTAATCAAATTTATTGACTTGTCATTGTCACTACATATTGATCTGGTCATTGTTCTTGGTTATCGACAAATTCTGTCTACCTGTATTGTTGTTTGAAAAACATGTAGACGATTTTCTGACGTTACATCGTCGGGTTAAAGCACGTTGACTTCATGTTTTCCTGCCTGCAATATTCAAATGGGCAGATTTAAATTATCGTTGCTCAGTGTCTGCAATATGCATATAAAATGTATGCATCAGTTTCATACGGATCTGAATGTGGATATAGATTGTTAGAATTGTTTTCACGAAGTAAAAAATTTATATAACCTTGGATATCTATCTGATAACTTATCATGAACTCAGATCAGATCAGATCAGATCAGATTTGATCATACATGTATGTATGAGACATGTTCCTCTTCTTCATATTGAACAGATATATCATGTTAAGGAGGGGTATTTGCGGAGAAAAAAAATCGCACGCCGTAAGACGAGGAAAATTCATTCTCAAGACTGGACACTTTCGCAAATACCCTCAAAACATGCTATATCTGTTTAATTACACTGAATGTTAACGTTCAAAAACGCATCGATGATCGTGACGTTACAAGCGTCCAGTCGGATAGAGTATTTGTGGCAAATACCACGGCAGAGAGGGTAAAAAGGGCATATCTTTTATGCATATACCCCGGTGGCGTTAAAATATTAACGATATTCATTTAATAACAGTTAATTCGTGAAAAATACACTGGCTATCAACCAGTCAAAACCAAGGATTATTATATAAGGTGTAATTAGAATATAAATAGTCATTATATACGATATAAGGTTCTTTCAAGTATTTCCCACTGACAATAATCCTAAAAAAAATTAAAATTGAATGCTCTTCAATTTGTACTTTTTTTGGACTTAGTAACATGTTTTGATTTGCGCTGCACTGATGAGTCTTTGAAGACGAAACGCGTGTCTGCCGCATATATATTATTTCAATCCTGGTATCCATTACGGGTTTGTTAAACCGCATTATAATTTTATTTTCTGAGTCATCTGCACCACCATGTAGAGTCAATATATCAATTTATATCAACAGCTAAGTGTTAATGGTTTATATAAAAATTCAAATGATATATTTAAACCGGCCTTTAAACAACATGCCATTTATCAAACATTTTACTATCTTTGCTGATTCAGGACAAGGTACAGATTAAATATTTTGTATCACTAATGTATTTACTCTATGTGTTTCAAAAAGATTATCCTAAATAAATATTCCCCATTCCATTCTCAATTTTATAAGTGTTATACAGTACTTACAAAGGTTAACATCTACCTCACATGTATTTTGACAACGCAACACTGTCTATTTGATAAAAAAAACTATTGTGGATAGATAAATACAAAGTTGATATTTAGAAGAAAACAAATTAAAGAAGAAAAACAGTGACAATGGCACAACATTATTACTTTGTGAAGTTTACAATTTTATTCAGCAGTTTATATGTCATACTATTTCGAAACGCATCTGCATTTCTCATTGATGTTAAGGCTAATAATCATCAAGTTACAACAGATCTGACATCTTCACAACAAAAACAAAGGATTATTTCATTCCAAAGAGATATGAACCTGCTGAAACAAGAAGTGGAAATCTTGAAACAATCTCATTCAAATTATCCGTCTGAAGAAATATCGCAAATAAAAAGTGTCATATTGAGTTTTAAAGAAACAATGCACGATTTAAAGAGTGAAGTAATAAGTTTACAAATTGCAAAATCGGATTTGATTGATGAATTAAAGCAAGTCAAGAAAGGAATGTACAGGACTGGAAATAAAACTGCCAAACTAGAGATCAAATGCGCTGCAATTCAGAATGACCTATGTCAGCTTACAACTAATAAAACAAAGGAGCTGGAAAACAGTATAGACATTCTTAAAAAGTCAGTTTCAGCCAATATCAGTTCACTGAACCAGAAGATTTCATATACAGACGCTCAGTTTGAATTGATGTCGTTTACAACGAAGTCATGCTGTCAGAATGTCAAAGTAATATTGAATAAAACCCATCTTTTAACTTCACTTCCGCCGAAAACAATGCATCCTCCTTCAACTACTACTACTAGTAAAGTCAACAATGCAATGATCGCCAGTTCTGTTTTTCAATTACGGACTACCATTGCTTCAAAGAAATGCAGTGATACTAAGCGAACCGTTATTTTCATTCAAGAATACGCTGTGTCTGGCCAACACTTGTTCATAAGAGGGGGGATAGATGAACGTCACAGATCAGGTATGTTGCTTGCCTTGCCTTTAGAAATTATAACCATTTAGTAATGTGAATTATTTATGAAATATCTTGTATCGTGCTACGCAATCTGTAAGTAGATCTTTCCAATTTTCTGTTGAAAGTTCTAGTGATTTTTTTCTGATTTTTATTGTTTTATCTTCTTCCGTTGTATAGGGGTTTCTCAAGCTATCGCTTAAATTTTATTTGATATTAAATCTTTATTGCACTTTTGAATCTGACCCTGTTTAACCGAAAACATTTTTTTTTAAGAGTTATCTCCCCAATAAGTATGAGCGTCTCCTTCGTAACCGTAGAAGATAATGACAAAATTATTTCATCTTTTTCCTACTTATTTTATCAGGTGTTCAAATTCTGTTTGACCGAAGAGGTCCGCAATGTCCGTATATGTGTATGAGTTATTTTCCTTTGCGTATTTAAAATAAGTAAAAGTTGATTGTAACTGGTTTATTAGAGGGGAATATATGGTCGTCCCAGGGCAGGTATGTTGCGTGTCTTCAGTATTTATAGCCAGGATGTTATGTGATTTATAGAACAGGTTGTATTGTGCTGCATATTTTGTAGTTCTCCCTGTGATTTTTTAATATTGTTTGTCATTTCTTATTTTGTATTGAAAACATTGGCTACTGATATTCAAATGGATATGCACTATTTTCTCTGTACGTAATTTTACAGGTTGCAAAACTAATCTTGTTGCATCCATCAATAATTACTTAATACTAACAGAAAAAAATATGTATGTTCTACAATTTATCGTTATGCTTCTCAATTCTATGAACTTGTGGTTCTTCTCCATTCACTATTTTTGTTATTCCGTTATTCTCTATTATGTAAGCCCAATTTCACTTATGTTTTAATATTGTTTATCTCGTAAAATATTTCTCTAGTTTGTCATGTTTTTTTCTGTCTTGTTTTGCGGCAATGGATTTTTTTTGAATTGTCGAAAGGTCATACACACTCTCTTTATACATGTTATAATTGCAAATATCTACGATATTAAATGAGATTTTAAAGTGTTAGTGTCACTCACCTACATCTTCTCCTATGTATTCAACAACGGCTATTTTAGTACAAATTCTTCATGCAAGGGGAATTGCTCTTTGAGAGTTAACACACAGTGTCAATCGTGTTTAAATATTTGTCATGTTTGTAGATCTTGTTCTGCAAACCATGTTTATAGAAAATAGACAAGAACTGCAAGAAGTGACGGGCTTAAACTCCAATAACGAGTCTTTTTTTAAAAACATTTCAGCTTTGTTGGTAGCATCGCAGGGCCATCAGAAACATGTTTTAAACCAGAGTAGGTTAAACTTGACCGTACATTTGGCCAAGTAGTTTAAAAAAAGATGTTTGTAAAAAATAACTACGACGACAGCGGCGGCCAGAGTTATAAAAAGGACACTAAGCAATGCGTAAAGCTCACATGGACCACAGAGCTTAAGGGGGTTCGCGGGTCTAAATCAAATCTTTTATTTGATATAGGATCTTTCTCCTTTTTTTCTATAAATGAACTGTATCTTATACTGAATAGAGAAACGAAATAAAAAATGGGGTTACCGTTCATTTACTTTTACAATCTCATTTTGAAAGAAGCATACATTTTTGTAAATGTACCTTTTTTCTGTTAACTAATGACATGAATAAGATAAATAAAGGATATATCGAAATAAAAATTACTTAATTACAAAAATGACTCAAATTTTACAATAGTGTATTTAAGAAGAGCTTATTTGAAAATTGTAATTAAAAAATATAGGTCACCGATGAGTAAAAATCAATATTTCAATTATACTGCCCAAACATGGGATTTTTGCACCAAAGGGAGATAATTCGGAGCTTTCTCAATTATATCTTCATTTTAAAAATTCATCTGGGGCTAACATGAAATTTTTTTTTTAATGATTTTTGTACCATAATTATGATAAAATAACAACTACTCATGGTAATATAAAAAAAATGTGAGGAAAATTAAATGTTTATTTTTTTCTGAAATAGTTATACCCTCGAGCCTTCTTAAGAGCGGAATGTGTATGAAGGAACAATTTAGTTGATCTTCTCCATGAAAAAGGAATAATTGTCGTTTAAAAAGAAAGTTATTTTACAGGTTGCAGAGGTTTTCCTGTGGCATCAATGAGTAATTGTTCAATACCAATACAAAGCCACGATCTTGGATCGAGTAGACATTTTGCCGCGTATAATGCATGGCGAAAAGGTGACAGATTCTTGGATTGGCATGGACCGGAGCCTAGTCAAGGTACATTTCAAGGAGAAGTGGCTTTTGGTACGCCGGCTGTCTGGACTACAAACAACCCAAGTGATGGTAGATACAGCAAACTTAATAAGTGAGCTTTAATTATAAAAGGTGCAATCGACTCTGATCTTAATTGACTAGTATTGTCAGTTTTCCTATAATTGAAGATCAAGGGTTTTCTCAGGGCACTCCGGGTTACTCCCAAATAACAAACTGGCCTCCACGAAAAGCCAAAAATATGTGCTTAAAATAGAGGTTACAAAACAAAAAATCCAAATCAAATTAGTTTTAAAACTGTCTTAATGGGGACACTTTTGCCTCGAGTGTAGTATACATTATGATCTGTTCGATCTGGTAACTGTGTACAATGTAACATGGCATCTTTGTAACATGTTTATTCTGCTTATGGGCGACAATTTGGAATAAGAGCAAAGACTGGTCAGTTCGGACTCAACAAACCTTGTCTAGGTAATGCAAACTTTTTTTCCAGTTAACAGCTGCCTTGTGAACTACATCTATGAATACAAATGAAAGTAAGGAGATAATCTATGCATGGTTTCCTTGCCAATGACATAACATAACAAAACTCAATAGTAAAATAAGCTTTTAAGATAGCATGTACAATATATATAATTTATTTAAAAGAAATAATTATGGATTCACAAGTTCAAGAACGTTTTCGGCTGATTACACATATCATGTATATATGCTACAATGTGTCTTTACAAAATTATGTTCAGTTTTAAGTTTTAAGAAATGTAAAGCAGTAAAATTTCATTTAACTGAACACTTAGATAAATGCATCTTTTTGCTTTATTTTCAGATATACACGTAGTTAAACGACACAAAGTTGCATGCCAATTTTACCAAAATATGTTGCACAGTTAATTTACAATTTACCTTAAATGCTAAATATTGTAAAATTGTTGTCATTTTCCATTTTTGTCTATGCCTTTTCTTAATTCAAAATTCTCATGAAGCATTACAAAAATGAAATGTTCTTTTCAGACTTGGTACGAGAGAAAAAATGTAAAATTTCCAAATACACCAAGAAAAAAATCAAATACGAAAAGTTTTTCGATATGATACGATATGTTGATTTTTAGTTTAGTGAAGGGCTGTCATATTTTGAACAATAATACAAGTACTGTTTCTAAGTTTGCTGTATTTTTATTTTTTACTGTGCTCGTACTGATTTTTTGTCATAGATAGATATCGCATACAAAATCTAGAATTTGTAATAAGTTAAGGAAAACGTAAAATGGGACAAAATATATATTGCCCTTTATAGAATGAAATTATACCAAGGAGTTGAAACATCATACATACATTTCTAAACACGACTTTAGCATGTTTAGTACATTCTTTAGCTTTTTTTTCTTCAGCTTTGGCGAACATTATTGGTTAGTAGACATTGAAATGGATTGCTGCAAGACAATTAATGGTTGGTTCGAGGTGAAAGCTTACATGGGCTATCATGATAATGGAGACTGGGAACATAATATTTTTCAAGGATCTAATCCTTGCAACGGAACCGAAAGACCACCATACGAAAACACCAATCACTGGGCTAAATGTGGAATGATGAATGTTTTTCATTTCAACCAAAAGACATGTCAAACATATTCATTAAATTAGTCTTTTAATATTATGTTTATAGTGATTTATAAAAACCAAAACATACAGAACAGTTGGCTTTACATTTTCTGTATCTATAACAGTTGGCAGATCTCCAATAGGCAAGAACAGATTTCTGTGAAGAGTCCTCTTTCTTCCTTCTTTATTCTCTTTTTGAACTATGTACACAGGTATTCCATAATTAGGTTTACTAATTTCTAGTATCAGGTACGGGTTATCTTCCCACTCTATCTGCTTTCCATCAAAACCTAGTGTCTTGACTAAGACTCTATCTCCATGTTTCAGGACAGCTCTTTTGACTTTCTGGGCGTAATGGGTTTTTAACGTTTCTGGGCAGCAGCGATGTTTCTTGTTGCTGTGTCATATGCTTAACGTATTCTTTCTTGCATTTCCTCTGCATTCTTCGTGATTGTTACAGGTTCAGCTTCATCTCAAATACCATAGGTAATGTCTTAAGGTTGTCTTCCGAACATCAGAAAGTATGGAGATAATCCAGTTGACGTTTGACGTGTACAGTTTTACGCATGGACAAGACCAGCAACATGCAACTTCAAATCTATATACCCAGCATGCCAAGTAGAGCTCGGTTGAAACGTTCAGTGATGCCATTTACCATTGGATGATAGGTTGTTGTTTGTGAATTCGTCATACTAGTCATGTTACATAATTCCTTGATGATTTTGGATGAAGTAAGTGGGTTGTTGTCTGTAACAACGGTAAACGTGTTGCCATAACGGTAATCATGAAACTTCTCTGTTACTGATCATTTCAGAGCAAGAAATTCAAACTTATGGACTGAATATAAAAAAAAGATGTGGTAATGAGACAACTATCTACAAGAGACCAAAATGACACAGATATTAGTACGGCCTTCAATAATATATATACAAAGCCAATACCGCAAAGTCAGCTATTAAAGGCCTCGATATGACAATGGAAAACAATTCAAACGAGTATTCAAAAAAGGTATAAAAAGCATATATCTAGATCATGTAGATGAAGATAACCCAGTATCTGTTCCATGTAGCGTTGGTAAGTTGCTGGACTGTTTACGAGGTCAAACGGAAGTCTTTTAAACCAAGTAGGACGACTGTAAACCCTGTTCCAGCCTTGTGTGTCTCTTCATCCTCTACTTGGTGATATTCACTCTTCATGTCCATGACTTTATAGTAGTTGTTTCCTCCCTATGCGTCAAGGATTTCTTCGCTTCTAGGAAGAGCCTATGATTCTTTATAGCTAACTGCTATAGTCCACACATTCTGAGCTTGGTGTCTTTCTTTCTAACCATTACAACATTCGATGACCAAGGCGAATGTTAACGGCTAATGATCCTAGCAGCTAGAAGTTATTGAAGGTGAGTTCTAACTTTGTCGAATAAAGCATGTGGAATACGCCGGTGTCGTTGTTTGAAGGGTGTTTCATCTATCAGTTTTATTTTGTGCTGAACGGCGGTGATGTGGCCTATATCAGTATCTGAAGTGCTGGATACATCTCATGCATCTTGTTCAAAGGTATGTGTACATCAACGTCGGTGACTGAAACAGGTTAAAGTTCGCAAAGGGTGGCATTTGGCGAAACTGTCACTGTTTTTGGTAGTTACATTGCTGTTATGTACATGTATGATGCTGTTGATTTTATACTGATATGATACTAGTGATGGAGCTATATTTAAGTCAGATGGTATTACTGCTGTAGACTGTAGAAGTCCACAAACTTTATGGTATGGTATTTCATGATCCATGTATCCCTGTAGAACGACATTTTCGTTAGGTGGTACTAGTATACGGATTTTCTTTCCCTGAGCACTCTTGACTTATGGATAGTCTTTTGCATTTCTTTTGTAGTTCCTTTTCGAATTCCCTAAGTAGTAAACATCTAAACGTAATATATCAAGATGTATGTAGATCTGTTGTTTGTAGAAAGCGTGATCCATATAGTTGACATCGATATTCACAAATGGTTTAAATTAAATTTAGCACATTCATTATTCGTATGTGTGCCTTAATCAAGAGATTTTCAAGTGCATCACTAAGGAAAATCAGTCGGTGAACCTTAAAACAATCTTTTGCACCCTTACTGTACAAATTAACGTAAAAACCAGACTTAATTAACTAAATAAAGTATATATTAAGTAGTGGGAAAAGTTTCAGCCAGATCTTTGGAGCCAGAAATAAGAAAATTACACTTGTTTGAATTTCTCACTGAACGATCAGTCTCGCTTGTATATTTTGAAACTGTATGGTCAGTCTTCATGTCACTGTATTCGAGTGGTGATTTCAAGTTATTTCCTATACATTAGAAGATGTCATTTTCCTAAATAACACAAATGTATTTCAATAAATTCACATCCTGGAAATTTATCAAACATATTTTATCTTGATAGGGTGTACTCGACTTACTACATTAAGTATACGGATGTTTGAATGTTGCTAAAATAAGAGGAAGGTTTGTTGTTTATATAAGTTTCAGAAATGTCCTCCATTATACTTGAAACTGTACAAACACACAGATTTAATTGTTATATAAAAATGCATGTATTTACAAACATTTGAGGTCGTACTGCAGCCAATAACTGATCTCATTTCCTTCACTTTGTTTTGGATGTAGATCTGTCGCTTTCACACTCAATGGTACACCACTTTGTAAAGCGGTGGTTTATAGTGATAATGAAGTTCGTCTTTCCGTTCGTCCGTTGGATCGGTACAACATGTTTCGCCGGTTTTCTAAGCGCATCTCCTCATAAACAACTTAATATACATCAGGGTTTCCAGACATTTTTAAATGGAGAGGGGGTCCAATCCAGGAGAAAAGAGGATTCAAAATATATGTTCCCATACAAATGCATTGATAGTTAAAAAAGGGTTTCAAACCGCCGGATCCCATTTTTCTTGAATCTGTCACTTGTATAACTATTAATTACTAAGTATTTTTTCCCGCATTCCGTATCATAAATGTCAGCTATAAAAGGTCCCGAAATGACAATGTAAAACAATTCAAACGAGAAAATTAGCGGCCTTATTTATATATATAAAGGAATGTATTTCGAATGTTATTAAAAATCTTTTTGGGGTTTCTTTATATAAGATACGGACTTGAATATTGCATAATATGGGGGCACTCATCAGCTATTTCCAACCGTGACCTCCAAACCCAATTGTTAAAGTTTTCTTAAATTGTTCAATTTTAAGCAATTAAGGTATAATGGACCTTCTATTACGAATTTTGGTAAAAATTATTTTTGATGTTTCGATATCTAAAATACGGACTTTGTCATAGCCTTATATTGGGCGTACCTATTTTATATCCACAGCTTCCTTCAGAAACTTGTCATAACTTAATAAATCTTTTTTTTTTCAGATTTCTATTCATTTAATTCAATTGTGCACCTCTTAGTTAGATTTTTCAAAAATTCAGCAGTTTTCAATTTCCATGATAAGGACTTTTCCACTATCTTATTGGGTGGTACCCATTTACTATACGCAACTTTCTAAAACTTACCATCTATTAATAAAACTTCCTCATTTTTTTGATTAAATGATGCCTCTGTGCCCCTATAATTTAGATTTTTTGGTGGTTTATTTTTTTCCAAAACATGGACTATAGAAGTGGTGGGTTATTATTTCGTTAATTGTTTCCTCAATAACTTAAGTTTTTAAACAAAGCTTTCTCAATCTATTTTTTGTAATTTTAAAATAGACAAGATTGATGTAGGTTATCATCAAATGGTCAACGGCAGACGGTGTAAATAGTCTTTAACAAGAACTATCTTTAAAAAAGATATCCGACGTATTTAAATTTGAGCATATGTTTAAAACTATCATTTCGATAACCTTCAGAAGCACAATGACTTAATGATACAGAACCTCTTAACTAAAATCTCCATCTGAATATAACTACAAGCAACTCTTTACTAAGTGGTTATAATAAGGCAATAATATAAGAATATTGTGACGACACCTAAAAACTTTATTTTTCAAAAAATCCAGTGCAAATAACAAGAAACAAATATACTTTACTACTGTTTACATTAAACTTAATTCATCATGGTTAACAAAGCTGGAAACTATTGGAAGTATAAGTAGTATCTTTTTGTTTACATTCACCAAAAACCCCGCGGAAATCTCACATGCGTAGGTGCCTATATTCATACAACAGAGTTAACATTAAAAATTGTATAATTGTCCAGAATAAACAGCTGTCATGGATGCAAAGAGCAATTGGAG
Source organism: Mytilus edulis (assembly GCA_019925275.1). Classification (NCBI taxonomy): domain Eukaryota; kingdom Metazoa; phylum Mollusca; class Bivalvia; order Mytilida; family Mytilidae; genus Mytilus; species Mytilus edulis. The sequence continues at coordinate 124,382,419 of CM034361.1, read as the reverse complement.
AAACAATTATTTTAATAAAAATATAAATCTTTGTAAGATCTAGTTCAAATATTGATAATTTTTAACTAGCTTTCCATCACGATATAATTTTCGAGACGTTTTGTCAAACACAACCGAATCACTCACCATGACAGCATTTTGTCCAATCACAGAAAGGATTTTCAAGCATGCATATTATGTTGCCAGAGTTAAACGTCCTTAAGTTCAAAGTGCACAAACCAAATCTATACTGATTACGTCGGAAAAAATGTAATAGGTAAACAGATAACTGCAACGACACTCTAATACAAAGTCCACAAGCGAATCATGTATTACTTTTTAGGTATTTAATTTTAAATAAGACTGACGGAACAAAATTTAATTATTTTGTCGTCTACAAAAATCATCAGAAATATATTTGTATTGTTTGATGAAAGAAATTACTCGTTATAGTTCCATGGACAGTTCATAATATCACATAGACACGTATATACTTTCAAATTGCCGTTGTGTTTTGTTTTTTTTTGTCTTCAAAATCACGACTTGTCATACAGACAAGAAATATGAAATCGCTTCTAGAATACAGTCAGTTTTAGACTGATCGTACAGCAATTTATTTTGGGATCCGCAAGGAAAACATATCTTTTATTTGAAATACGAACATTCTATTTAAATACGGAAAGAAAATATTGAAACAGTATATATTTAACTGTAAACTGATGCAAATATTTGCAATAAAAGATTATTTGCTTTGTACTACGAGAGCAAAATTGTCCATCGATTTCACTTTTTTCTATGAAGTTGGTGTGATGCACACGTACATTTTATATTCTAATGCATGTTTTTGTTACAGTTACTCATCTTTATGATGCTATACATACATTGAAGATGTGCAAAGCACTTTATAGATATAGGAGTAAACAAATGATGAGAAAAAGAACCGAAACAAACCCGTTCTGTTAGCCAGTTGGAAATCCTCGCTTCGAAAATCGACACTTTCGGATAGCGTACATAATAGTATCTACACTGCGAACATGGCTCATTCGGTTGGTCACATATGGCTAACGATGAAGTGCACCTATAAACATTCAATACATTAACCCTAATTCAAATACAATATTAATGCAAAAATCTAATAAGAGTCAATACCACCACACTAAATGATCAAATGAAAGAATTAATCAATATTAAAAAAAACAATAATGTCTATTTACAATCTCAAAATCTTGATACTTCTAACTCAATGAATGTCTAATATGTAAATAATATGATAATAGATTTTAATTCATATCAACTTAATGATTATGTACCCTTGTGTTGCTTCAATGCTAAACATATGGAAATTTTATAGAAAATCCACAGCCTTTATCCTTGTTCTATCATATTTGGCTATTTGATTACCGATACATATAGGATTATTGCATGCAGTGCTAGCATTGATTTCCTTAAAAACAAGTTTATTAATGTAGTTATTGGTTAGAACAAATAGAAATATGGACCAAATCAAGTACACCTTTCAGGGTGCGCTCGACTTTAGTGACTCAGCACGCGGTATTTTTGGAATTTACAGGTTGTTTAGAACTTTTTGCAAAAAATAAACACTAGCACATCATAGAAAAGCAAGTGAGTAATCTATGTTTCAAATTTTATAACAAAAATCTCTGTATTAAAGGCTGTGGTTTTTCTATAAAAATCTTGATTTATTTGCCACAAAGTACTCGTTTTCCTATTAAATGCAATACAACGGTAAATAATCATGCTTTGCATCAAGTTTCCCCCAAGTATATGTTCAAAATGGCCTGTCACTATCATTCATTATATCTGTAGTTTTGATACAATTGATGTTTGAAAAATTCGTAAAAAAATGGCTATAGAAGGGTACATAAACCTTAAGTGCCATGTCACTATTCAAAGTACATTTATAAAACCATGTATCTATAATACTAAAATAACGAGGTTCAATTTGTCAGCCGTAAAAATGATGATTCAAAGAATTCCACTTTGTATATAACTAATATAGTACAATGGTGCTGATTTAAAATAACACCACTCCAGGCCCATTTGTTTTCCACGTAATTAAGAGGGTGGTAAAGGGAGGGTGCTTGCACGAAAAAAACGTGAAATATTGCCAATAATTAAGAAGTTCCGGGTCGAGTCCGACACCGATACCAATAGTAGATTCAACTGTTACCTATTACCGTTCCGCATCTGACAGGCGCACCACCAAACGGTGTATTTAGAATTTTGCTGAATACTGTTGAGTATAAAAATACTCCATTCCAGGCCCTTTTGTTTTGTAAATTATTAATATTACCAATAATTGATAGGTTGACCGTTCCAGGTCGACGGGTTCAAACAGAAAGATTTTGAAAGCAGAGAAAACTGTGCATGTTATACATAGACAATAACTGTTTAGTGTCTTTAAATATCAGCTGTATTTGTACAGGGCTAGGAAACAAGGTGTATGCGAGCTTTTAGCGAGCTACTACACCTGTTTCGAGCCGGGTACAAATACAGCTGATATATAAAGACAATAAACAGTTATTGTCTTTATCCTGCAATTCATTATGTATATTGTTTGTGTTCTGAAAGACACAAAAACTAACATATTTAGCATTTATTTTCGATTTGTTATCCCTTGGAGGCCCGCGTAGTAATATCAAAATCACACATTACGCTGAAGACCGGTTCGCAAAAAAAGAATCTCGAATGGTCAACAATAATACATCGCTCAAGGTGAATAATTATCTATTTTAACATAAGAACTAATTTCAACAGTAAAAACAAATAACAAAACATTGTCAAATTTGAAACAGAAGTGTATGAGTTATCCTACGCTTCAGACTTGACATTCACTAAACATGCATGCTGAAATTGACATGGTTGATTTTGTAACACAGTCATACACATTCAAGTTTTGATATCGACAATTGATACGTCATTGGAATGCAACGGGGATACACATTCTGAGGTCACACAGGTTCAAACAATACTCAGTCCGGTAGTGGGCGGAGATTTAAAGCGATATCTGTATAGTATACAGATACAGCATAGCGATATCTGTAGGGCTGTATCTGTATAGTAGGACACCCAATTGCAGGATAAATGTTATAATCGACATGACTTTATCAGATGACAATATCAATACTACGATAAGTCATACGCATAGTTATATATACTTTAATTCAGTCACGGACCTTCGATATCACGGGTGTGTTCTAGTATATACTATGTATCTAACATAAACTAGCAATGCTACACATTAAACATTATGTGTGTTATAATTGGTAAGTTCAAATGAGCATTGACCTGTACCATGTGGTTTATAAATCAATGTAAGTACAATACACTACAACTGTATACCGAAAATTAAATTTAAAATATAAAAGTGTATGCTATATACTATATGTAGCTCTGCTACTGTAATCTACTTATGATGTTAATAGTATTGATTTGTTTACAGTTCAAATCTACGGGAGGTCACCCATGTGTACAAAAACAATATAAACAATGCCCAACTATAAATTAATATACTCTTACCACTTGTTGAGTGAGTTGAACTGGTAAGGTTAACGCCATATCAAATAAACATCACACAATCATATGTCCTATATAATAACACATTACATGGAGTCCTGAAACAAAATACGAACATAAATACTCGGACTCGAATTATAACAATATACATTGTGACAAAAATTCTTTACTCATTCATAGTTGTACTTTATAAAAACTATTCGATACAAAACTATTACTTTATATAAATGGAAACACTTGTCCGTCTTTTGTTTAACAAGCCATCATTAATAACATATAGACTATTCGTGACAATAATCAAATAGTAATGTACGCAAATTAACATTATCATTTTACAGGTCGAGAACTCTGGATTTTCTGACGTCAGAATATATTTGCATAGTAATTTCCAAAACACAAGGCTAATTTGGCCTTGAAAAACTTACCAATCGACTCAATGAACTCCAATGCATTGTGGGCTACTACGAGTAAACTACAACATAAAAAAACACGTGGAATTAGTGGGAAAACAGTCAACTAATGTATTGTCTGGGACTCTCATTACCAAAGTTTTTATTCTGCCAATATATTCAATGTAAAATGTATAACGTAATCTTCAATTTGCATGCTCAGATTAAAAAAATATTGTTTTCTGACTTCACGATTCGACTTTCTTTTTCGCCTTGCAAAAGTAGTTGAACCGATTTTGTTCATTGTTATGACTTGAACCTGCATTAATTTCACCACGTGAAACAGTTAAATATCAAATGAAGTGACCACTGTCCAGTAAGAAAACTATTTGAGCTCTTTTAAACCGGTATAATGTCAAACCAAAATCATTTCTGCCTAGAAAACCCGAAAACTTTCATTGAAACACTTCTTTCTGAACTGAATGTGTATTTTTTTTTATCAGGACCTGAACTAAAAGTGATATTTAGTATGCTAAAAATAAGTGTTATGAAAGCGGGAGGGGCGGATTCAGCAATTTTTAAAAAGGGGGCCGGTCCTGACCCTGGACAAAAGGGGAGGGGGTTCCAATTACATGTGTGTGCCCATCCAAATGAACTGATCGTCCATAAAAAGGGGGTACATTCCCTGCATCATCCGCCCCCTGGATACACCACTGAGCGGGTACGGTATATAGCTTAATACATTTGTTTTAGTTTCATCCATCAAGTTATATCCGTTTGATGCTAATTTTATCACAAAATATTACCTCAGAGGTTTTTTATCGTTCGGCTGCTGTCCTGTTGACATATGTAAAATATCTTCAATATTAAAAGTCTCTGGATCATAGTGGGTGCCATATTACCTATTATATTTTCGAAAAACGTGCTTTGTATATAGAAATAAGAAGATGAGGTATGAGTGCCAAATGAGACAATTTTTAAACAAAGACATAATTTAGTAAAGTATTAAGCAGTTGTAGGTTCAATGCTGAAACGTGAGCTATAAATGACCCAAAAATTACTTGTGTAAAACAATTTAAACAAAACAAAAAAAAACAATAAAAACCGGTCCAATTAAAATTTAAATATATAAAAGGAGAAAAATCTATCCCATAAAAAAAATTGTATGGGAGACTGTTTTTCAGTGGTTGTCGTTTGTTTATGTGTTACATGTTTGTTTTTCGTTCAATTTTTTTTTTTTAAAACAAGGCCGTTAGTTTTCTTGTTTGAATTGCTATACATTGTCATATACGTTATGCCACTACCTTATATGGAAATGCATAAATTAGCATACTAATATGTTCTCGCAGATATAAGTGTTTATTTACATGTGACGCAATTAATTTTTACCTAGGTTTTTGACCAATCCACAGAATGAGTCACAATGCATGATGGACTACCACGTACACATTCTTTCGTGCAATGTTGGATTCACAATTTCGTTTAGTTTTTCATTTTGTGTATCCTCATTTATAGTTCGTGATATATAGTATTACTTCCATGCTCAGATTAACGAACAGTTGTTTATATGCGAAGAAAAAAGGGTTTGAATTACCCGATATATAGCCATTAACATGTTTGATGATGGCACAGATATTTCAGGTTTTTGTCCACCAGACAGCAACGAAACAACAGCGAAAAACACGATAACCCATAAGATAAACTTTCTAGTGTACAGGTTGCACTTTGTTAATACAGCTGTTTCTGAAAACCCTCCTCTTTTGGGGAGAAATTGAATATTCATAGAAAACTAATTTTGTTTACATACTGGTTCCTAGTTATGATCTCTGTTTTCTATAACGCAGAGACAGAACTTGGGAATGTTACCAGTAAATTAACACGTGCATATTGTTTACATTGAAATCTGTGGTAACCTTTCATTAATAGAGCATTTGCATTAATCACGTATCTATATACGTACACGGATCGACGTATACGTATCGGGCAGATTTGTATAAAATAATATTTTAGTCCCGACCTCAATTAAAATTAAACAGATGTAAAATATGAACCAAATATTGATGATATATAGTTAAAACACTAAATAGTCATTGCTTTTATAAGATCAAGAACATACACACATCGAATTTTAGAACTGTGTTTGATAAGTGTATCTTTTTCATATACAAATATTTTATATATGAAAGGATCAAATCGAACACAACTTGTCTACGAACATTAACGGGAACATTATGAACTTAAAAAGTGTGTTTATTGCCCGATGCGGGTCAAGAGGGAGAATAAGAGACCCTTATCTAGGAATTAATTAAAAATTATCATTAAATTTTGACAGAATATGGTCCCGGTCCAATTATCAAACTGCTTATAAACCCGTTAAATTAAGCAGGACTATCCCCATCTTCATTTCACTTCTAAAAAAAATCTGGATCCACCACTTATTGCTACACAAGTTATGCTTGTTGATTTACTACCACAGGGGCGGATCTAACCATTTAAGAAAAGGGGTGGGTGTTCCCAATCCAGGATAAAAAGGGGGTGTTCCAACTATATGTCCCCATTCAAATGCATTCATCGGCCAAAAAAGGGGGGCTCAAACCCCCTCTGCCAATGTAAATAAATACAAAACATGAAATACATATTGCCGATAAAAGGGGTTAGGGTTACACAATTGCTTCGAACTGAGAGTATCAATCAAATCCAGCACACATTTTCTTCACTGGAAACTGTATATAGCATCAATTATGGTATATACTATTTACATTCATATGGTCAAGTAAAATGCATCTTAAAATCGTAAATTAAGTACAGTAAACACAAAAAAATACATACTCATAGCTTTATTCGACATGTTTTTAAGATGTCTACATCTGTAAGGTGCACTCGTGCTAACGGTTTGTGATACGTACGCGGATACGTGTAAAATGGGCGCACGAGGATAGTTTCTAACTTCAGTCCAACATTATCATTACTCAAGGATCTTTTCTTCAGGAAAAAAATAATTGGAGTATATATCTCAATTGAAATGATATTTTTGATATAAAGTCGGTTATTATAACTTCTTTGATATAAATTGATCAACTCAAACAATAAGACACAATAAACATTCAGAGCCTCACATATCTGATTTAAGAATGAGGGGTGTACTCGATTCATAAAATTCGTATCCTAAACGTTTAATGATCTTTAAGGTTCATCTTAAGGAATTTAAAAATATAGCCGTTTTTACCCCTCAAAATTTACTATGAGTACAGAGAAACTGGTACATCTAGGAAAGTTTTAAGGCATGCCATGATGGCAGGAACTAGATATATAAAAGTTATATGAAGAATACGTTTCAGAAAATTAAAAACTTACCTGGATTTTGATGTCCAGTTTTTTTCCAGCCTACAGAAGATAGCAAAATAAACAGACACCCGAGTTTCATTTGATACGGTCCCCTCATTTACACTGTTTAAATCACCTATTGTCTGCAGATGTCAATTGTCCATCTATTGTCCATCCAAATCAACACGACTCGCAACATGTATTATCTGAGGGGAGATTCTCAAACCTCTTTCCCGACTTAGTTTATTTTGGCGCCTTCTGCAGGAACGGAAAAAAAACTGGAATGCAAAATCTAGTAAAGTTTATAATTTTCTAAAACATAAAATGCAGTTACAATTCATATATCTAGTTCCTGCTATATCTGAAAACTTTTGCAGGTGAATAGGTTTGTCTGTACTCAGAGTAAAATTTGTGGTGTAAATTCGGCCATATTAGCAAAAAGGTTATGATGAACCTTAATTGAAATGACCCATTTATTTACTACATTCACCTTTGTGAGTTAAAATATATTTTGATCAGAGAAATTAAGAAAATAAAAGCTATTTTTGTTTTTTTTTATAGACTTCTTTATAATTCATATTTATATTTTCCTGATTGTTTTAGAATCAACGTAGAATTGTATTTGTTATATTTTGGTTCCTTCTTCAATTTTCTTCTAGAATTGATGCCAGTATGGACTTCGTTTTGCAAGTCCTTGAAATGCTCCGAAACTTTTCATCGCCTGTTGATGTAGATTTGAATGAATTGTTTTCGATGATTACCGCTCCACCAGAACGTTCTATGACAATATGTAGAAACTTATTATTTTGGGATGAACCCGCATCTCCAACCCGCCAGGGGAGAAATGTGTTTGATAATTAATTATGCGAGGTCGCCAATTTTTTATCGGGACCAACTTGACTTAATTTATCCTTTCCTCATATACGTGTTATACGATACGCCAGCAAATACTTGATTAATGCAAATGCTCTATTAGAGGTCGGTCATTTACAAACGTATCAGCCGTATCGTATACGTTATTGACGTATCCGCATCTGCAGATATATCAAAAAATATTATGTGATCCCGAGCTTATTAATAAGACCATACTTCATTTAAAAAAAAAACTAAATGCAGTCTTTTCGAAACAATCAAACATACACTTTCAATCTTTGTGATAGGGGTGTTTCGTAAAAAAAAATAAGGGGTTCTATCAACTACTTTTACATGCCCTTAAAAGGGAGCCAATGTAGGGCAGGTACACGAATATCGTACACAATCCTTTAATACTCTAGTTAAAAAATATTTCAAGATCTTATATGAATAAACACGCAAAAAAAATCAAATGTACTACTTATATACATGTAAGGAACTTTGAATATTGTTCATTTGAGATTTTATCATTAAAGGTTATAGAAAGTACTGAGTATCACTCTATTTGTCAATTAACAATTTGGTTCTACGTGAGCACAAATTCATACACAAAAAAAAAATATCTATCCGGAATATCTTTAAAAGTAGGGTTACATATTCTAAAAAATTCGATATTTCCTTATTGTTTTGCAAATTTCTGCATTAGAAATTAATCAGTCGCCCATTTGCATATTATTGAAAATACATAAAATTAAAGCTCGGGATCATATACTGTGTTTTGGTTTATCTGCAGATGCGGATAGGTCAACGTATATCATACGGTTGATACGTCTTTAATTAAATGACCGACCTCTATTCGAGGTAGGGGTAGTTAAGAAAATTAGTGTAAGTTTAAACTCTGAGAGGTTCAGGGCATATAAACGTTGAAAATATGTCGCACAGCCCGATATATATATACTAATATACAATTAACATAACACCTTTCTTCGTTGCTGTAGAAAAGGATTACAGAAAAATTGTAGACATGATGCTACAATTTGAAGATAGGGAAATTATGAAGAATCGTTATGATACAATACGCTTTTATTTGGCTTGCAAGAATGGTGATATAACTGCAGTTAATTCGTTATTTCAACAACAAGTTAAAGTAAATAGTAATGATAACGAATTCAACCACTCAGCGCTGCACGTAGCGTGCAGTTTTGGTCATGCTGATATTGTAAAAATACTTTTATACCAGAATTGTGACATAAATATACGTGAAAAATATGGGGCAACGCCTCTGTTTCGATCTTCTTTCTCAGGTCAAACAGATGTTGTTAAATTATTGTTAGAAAAAGAAGCAAATGTTAATGCTGCCGATACCTTTGGGTGCACACCGCTAATGATAGCCGTTATGAATGGTCGAATTGAGATAATAGAATTATTGTTGACAAACCAGTGTAAAACAGATATCTGTAACAGGGCCAATAAAACACATTTGTGTAACGCTTCGAGAGCTGAAAATACAGATATTGTTAAACTATCAATAGAACATACAGATGGTCTAGATCGCTTCAATAAAGAAAATGAGACAGCACTCTATTTAGCCGCGAGAGATGGTAATGATGATATTGTTCATTTACTTTTGCAACACCATTGTAATCCAGATATCTGCAATATAAAAGACAAAGTACCGTTGTTAATAGCTTGCCATAACGATCATATTCAGGTTGTAAAATTATTGCTTCAACACTATTGTGATCGTAATATCTTCTATGATAACCTTGCACACGCGTTATTTATATCTTGCGTTAAAAATAGAATCCACATAGTGAGGTTGCTATTACAACACATCTATGACGATAAAGAGCAGAAAGCTACCAAAGCATATATACCTTTGAGTAATGAGATTGAAGGTGCTGACTATATCAATACTCTTAGTCCAAACAATCAAACCTGTCTGGATATAGTTGCTTCACATACGGGTAATATTGATATGTTAGCACTATTATTAGAGTACAAATCAGATCTTGATATCAGCAGCCCTTTGTGTTCAGCTTCTTCAAATGGTTCTATAGATATTGTAAATACATTGTTAAAGCATAACGCTGATCCGAATATTTGCAATAATGACAAAGAAACCTCCATTTACATAGCAGCATTACATGGTTATACTGAAATAGTCCAACTATTATTGATTTACGATTGTAATTCCAATATCTGTAATGAAGAAAATGAAACACCATTATTTGTCGCTGCTTGGAAAGGAAACGTAGAAATTGTAAAATTGCTCCTACAACACAAATGTGAGCTAAATCTCTGCAATAAGAGGTACGAGACCCCTCTCTTCATTGCTGTTGCTTATAACCATGTTGAGGTTGTGGAATTATTGTTGCATCATGATTGTGATGTAAACATGTTCAATAAAGAAAACATGACACCTCTTTATATAGCCTCATACTCTGGGCTTACCAATATTGCCAAACTACTGATTGACCACGGGTGCAAAATTGAGGTGTGTGATTCGTCAGATACAAGTCCTCTGTATGCTGCAACTTACTTTGGTAATACCGAAATTGTCAAATACATCTTCGACCAACAAAAAAACGGTATCAGTATAGAAACATATAAAATGGTTCTTTCTACAGCTGTTGATAACTCTCCCGCAGACATTGTGAAATTATTGATGCAAAACTATTGTAATCCTAACATATGTAATTATGATGACGAAAAGCCTCTCATCACAGCTTCAACGAATGGTAATACGGATATTGTACGATTATTGCTAATATCCAGCTGTTATCCAAATATCTGTAACAAAAATAAAGAAACGCCTCTTTTTATAGCATCGTTTCAAGGTTTTTCAGAGATTGTAGAATTATTGTTAGAACATAATTGTGATCCTAATATTTGTAATAAGTATGACGAGACACCTTTGAGCATGGCTGCAGGCATAGGTTATATCGATGTTGTTAGATTATTGATAAAACAGAACTGTGATACAAATAAATGTAACAAACAGATGGAAACGCCTCTTTTTAAAGCAACGCTTGAAGGTTATGCGGATATTGCAGAAGCATTGTTAGAAAGCAACAGTAATCCCGATTTGTGTGATAAGTACAAGCAAAGTCCTCTACACATGGCTTCAAGTAGGGGTCATACCCGCATTGTAGAACTGTTATTAGGTTACAATTGTAATACTAACCTTCGAAACCAACATCATGAAAGGGCTTTGGATGTCGCTTCACATATGGGTCATACTGATATAATTACATTATTAAGACGAGAGAACAAAAGGAAATGTACAATCTTATGAACTTTGCATTAACGTAAATTCTGAAATCTTTGAAATGGTTTTATTATTGCAAAACATGCGACGCAAAAGATGACACAAAAACAAACTACTATTTTATATTTTAAATTATAATCTGTAAGCTACATCGAAAATTTGTATCTATTGCTCAACAATAATTTCGGAATTTACAGTATATATGAAATCCATGTTCTAGTGAAACTGTAGGGGTTACTTAGATTCATATAAAAAAAATTCCAAGAATAGTAATTTATTTTATAGTTTAAAAATGTTAAATGTATTCACGAGATATTGCCGCATACGTGACCTGCGGGAACATAAATATCAGATGCTAAATAGAATCAACGCATTTGTTTTCTTGAAAAATTTGTAATCAGATAAAAATTGTATGTGACGGTATAATATATGTATATGATCTTTTAATTTGATAATTTTTTTGTGTATTTGAGAGAGTTATTATGTTTGTTTTATTGATAATGTGTAGGTTAATGCTAAATACTTTACCAATTGTCTTTAAAAATATGTTATTGAAATGTTATTTTCTCATCATAGTATTGTTATCGAGTTTTTTTTTCTTATTTTTATTGAACTTTTGTTATCGTACAATAGTTCTGGAAAACCAACAAAATTGGGCAAGGTCTTCATTTGCACTACAATATTTGTAGAAGAGGAAGGGTTTGTATCTATAGACATGTCTAATATGATACAAAAAAACTTATTTGAATTATTGAATCATTGATGCTAACATTATCTTAGAGAATAACGTTTCAAATGCAATCGCATAATGTTGTTGTAGTTGAATTTTTAAGTTTAAATTTGTGACCCTTCTTAAAATCAAATGAACATTTATAAATCTTATCGAAGTGGTTTATAAAATATATACATTTTAATAGTTTATTCACGTAACAATAAGGAAATGGTAATCGACATGTCTATTCCTTGGATTTCTTTGTCAACTGCATTCTTTGTAAATTTCGCATTTAACTTGTTCAGAAAGTCAATCACTAGTAGTATATCTAAATAAAATCACCAGAACGGATCCGGAGGTGTATATCAAAAACCAGATGTGTTATGATTGCCAATGATACAACTCTTTACAAGAGACCAAATGACACAAGAATTAAGAACTATAGGTCACCGTACGGGATTCAACAATGAGAACATTCCGTATAGTCAACATAAAGGCCCCGCAATGAAAATGTAAAACAATCCAGACAAGAAAACTAACGTACTAATGTACAAAAAATTGGACGAAAACAAATATTTAACACAGGAACAAACGAAAACCACTGAATTACAGACTCCTAATTTGGACAGGCACATACATACACAATGTTGCGGGTTAAAAATGTTAGCGTAATCCCAAACCTTCTCTAACCTTGGAAAGTAGCACAACATTAATAAAATAAGAACAAATTTAAAAATCAGTTGAAAAAGGCTTAACTCGTCATATGGATACACATGTCTACTTTAAATAACGTTCAATATCCAAATTGTGTTACTAATTGTTGTAACGTAAAACAATTTTAGCAATCGCTGTATTGGACTAATATAGTCAAACTCCAATAAAAAAAAACTTTACAACAATTGTCAAATCATATATATCATAGAACAAATATTCCTGGCATAACAAAAATGGAAGATATCAAAGGAAAAACAATTAAGTACAGAAGCTTTGTGGTAAATACTCCCAGAGAAACGAATGAGAACGATGCCTAAGGGGTATTCAAACTCTTCACTCGATAACAATTGACAATGTCATGACAAAAAAAGAAACAAAAACAACGCAAACACAAACAACAATTCACAAAACACGACTTCAAAAAATAATTAAAGCAACATAAACCCCATCAAAAACCGAGGGTTTACAGGTGCTCTGGAAGAGAAATCAAGTCCTGATCCACATCATGATGCTCATCAGCACAAACCCAGTGATTTGGCTAATTTGGAAGGTCATAATCAAGAAACAGGATTTTGGTAACGACAATTGGAACAAATCCGTCGTCATCTGTGAAACAGATATTCCATAACGGTCAACTATCTTGTGATGACGTCTGCAAATTGTAAAAGGGATGACTTTTACTTCATCATTGAAATTCTTGATTAGATGGCCTCCATATAAGAAAGCAACCACCTCTCAAAGAAATTATTAAAGGAAATGCAAATTCTGGGATTTGTATTCAAAAGGTGACATTCTTTTATAATATTTCATTTGTCCGATCAAAAAGACGGAAAGTACATTTTATATTTAACTTCAAATGATTTCAAACACCAAGACCGTGTTCACACCAAACGCCGTGTACACTAAACATGTTTACATTTGGTTTAATGTAATGTACACTAGTTTCACATTGAATTTGTTCACATATATAAACCTTGTTGAGTTACCTGTACATAAGATTTGTTCACACTTGTAAACTATATGTCATTTAAATGTTCATTACGTAAAACCTAAATATATACTTTCATGCGAGAAAAATTTCTGACTCAGAACCCCCCTCTCCCTTTTTTTTTAAAGTAAAGTGGTTGTTCATTTAAGAAAGTCATTTTGGATGATTTGTAGTCGTTTAAAGATGTCTTGATTGCGCATTAAAAACGTAGGCTGCATCAGCGTGCTTATAGACGAAGAAAAAGGATTGAAATGTTAAGGATCACTACATTTCTATCTTTTCTGTTTGTGTAAAATGGTATTTTTCTCCAAGGAGTATTTGGCAAAGGGAGGGGGTATTGTTTTTTTTATTTTTATATCTAATTGTATTTTAACGGATCCTAGATATTACACAAACAAACAATTAACCTCACCCTTTTTCAGTAATGCATTTATAAGTGAATCGTTGTTTCAGTAATGACCAGTGGCAAATATTTCTGTCAGTTTGTACGTCCAGTCGATTCAGGAAGACCTTTTAAAAGGAATTATGTGTTCGGCAATGACGATGGATGAGTATTGATAAGGGGTTAATAAGACTACGTAAAAGTGTTTTTATAACAAAAAATATATCAAGTTTGGACAAAAATTTCTGTAAAGAACTTTATTAATAAGTGTTATAAGTATCAATTTTTTAAAAAATCGTTTCTTTTTTAAATATACATGGGAAAATTAAAGTTCTGAATGCCTTGTTTTGTGTACACTTAACCTATACAAGGCCTACATCGACTATCGACTGCATGTAGACAAAACATGATTTAAACTACATGTAAAAATTGAGTTTTATCAATGGGAACGTAATTATGTTTAGTTTATGTGTGAGCTTCACTAACACAACACCGAGTTTAGATCAATGCAAACACGGCCCTAGACTAACAATACATAAGAACAATTAAACAACAAGTATGACAATTTTCGATAGGAGTTGCGTTATTTACTATTTCTGTTACATTTACGATTGGAAAAATTGTTGTCTGATCCAGATCACTAACAAGAAAGGTTAAATCAAAATGGCGATATTGTGTTGTCCATGTAGTTATCTACATATGTTAACATATACCGTCTATAAAGTATGTTGCTATCGGGCACACATGTGCAGAAGATAGGAGTTAACACAATATTTGTTGTGCTAAACAAAATGACGGTAAACTATAGCCTGCAAGTTACGAAATCCTATAAAGTATGAAAGGTTTCTGTCAAAAGGTTCTGTTTAAAATTCATTTGCATTTTGTCATAGTGTTATAATTGTCAGCATAAGATCAAAGCATCTTATTACTCACAATCCAATCAAAACGACGGCATCGGATGGTCGAAAAAAATATAACGATAAAATAATTGTAGAGAATAGTATTGAGGTTACAATACACCATTCAGTATTATATACCCAAACATTTCAGAAAGAGAACATGGTATTCTGAATTGGGAGTAAACGATTCCTGGTAAATCATTGTGTGCAACCGAGGTAGATTTTCGTTGCACTCTTTATACTGACAGCAACACAAAAAAGTTTGCTTACGTCTAAAGGAACTAGTTTTTCTCTACACTGTGACTAGACCCTTTTTAAGTGCAGAATTGATAGGAAAGGAAGACTAGATTCAAAGTTTTAATTGCGTTAAGAAATGTCATGGGAACTAAAAGCAACAGTAGTATACCGCTGTTCGAAAGTTATAAATATATTGAGAGAAAACAAATCCGGATGACAAGTTGACCCGGTCAACCAACCAAGATAGCCGCCATGGCTAAAAATGAAAATTTGGGTAAAATGCAGTGTTTTGCTTATATATCTGTAACAAAAATATTAAAAGCAAACTGTCAATCAGGTTTTTTGGTTATCATCTTAATTCTTATTATATATAGAGATAAATTATAAACAACAATAATGTTCAGCAAACAAAAGATTTACAAATAAGTCACATGACCAAAATTGGCAGTTGACCCTTTAAGGTGGTACCCAGCACCTTAACTAAAATTAATTTGGCTCGTTTAATTTTCATAAAATTTTGACAAGGTATTTACTTTGACCCTTTGACAATAATATAAAAATTTCAAAAAATTTGAACCAACCGTTTTATCAGAAAAAATACACTGGTTATATAGCAGTTTGACAAACACTTATTTTGATCATCGAGAAGCTTAATATTCCCTAAACAACACAACGTAATTAAAACGTTTAGCTGATTTTACAGAGTTATGTCACTGTAGTGTTAGGTACCACCTTAAGGAGTTATTCCCTTTTATAGTAAATTTTTAACAATTTTTTTGTAAATTTTTTGATATTTAACAACAATCTCTTATCTGAAACTACTTGGACAAATTTAACTAAACATGGTCACAATCATCATTAGAGAATCTTAGTTAAAAATGTTTCCGAGGACCCGCCAACCAACCAAGATGGCCGCCTTGGCTAGGAATAGAACATAAAAATAATTGTATAGACCCCTTTAGGAGTTATTGCTCTTTACAGTCAATTTTAAAAAAAATTCATAATTCTTTTACAAAATATTTCTCTCTGAAACTACTGGACAAAGATCATTATGGATAGAGATAATTATACGCAGCAAGAATGATCAGTAAAGCAATATCTACAAACACATCACCATCACCATAACACATTTTTTTCATGAATCAATCTGTGTCTTTTGTTAAATATGAACATAAGTCAAGGTGGGCGATACAGGCTCTTGAGAGTCTTTAGTTTGAATCATTGATGCTAACATTATCTAGGAGTACAGCGTGTCAAAATGTAATATAATAATGGATGAATTTTTATGTTAAAATGTAATGAAATGAACATTTATAAAACTTATCGTTATGTTTTGAATAAATATAAACATTTTAAGTGTACCTTCACTTATAATCACACAACCATGTGTAATAGGCAATCACCCTGAGGGTGCCTTGGATGTCTTGGTCAACTGAATTTTATTGTTAAGAAAAGCCATGGGAAATCAAGGCAAAAATAGTATACCGCTGTTCGAAAGTCATAAATCGATTGAGTGAAAACAAATCCGGGTAATGAATAAAACTGTGGGAAACATAAGAGGAAGACAAGGAAACAACAGAAACATTGAAGTGCACCACAAAACCAAACGATAATGCAACACACACATGATTTCGCGGGTGTATTCTAGTTAATATAGAAAGTAAAGAAGATGTTTGGTTGTCCCATAAGAATAATTGGTTTTCCAATTTTCAGGAGCCACTTGTTTTCAAAATGTCATATTGATAATCATTATTTATCTTAGTACATATAGTTATTATCCCTATATTTCACCATAGTCATCAAATATTTATATCAGAGTTTATCGTTGTCATAACATTTAAATAGATTGCAAGAAAGAATTGGCCAGATCAATTTGATAACTATTTACACCACTGGGTCGATGCCACTGCTGGTGGACGTTTCGTCCCCGAGGGTATCACCAGCCCAGTAGTCAGCACTTCGGTGTTGACATGAATATCAATAACGTGATCATTTTTATAAATTTCCTGATACAAAACTTTGAATTTTTCGAAAAACTAAGGATTTTCTTGTCCCAGGAATAGATTACCTTAGCCGTATTTGGCACAACTTTTTGGAATTTTGGATGCTCTATGCTCTTCAACTTTGTATTGTTTGGCTTTATAACTATTTTGATATGAGCGTCACTGATGAGTCTTATGTAGACGAAACGCCCGTCTGGCGTACTAAATTATAACTCTGGTACTTTTGATAACTATTTACACCACTGGGTCGATGCCACTGCTGGTGGACGTTTCGTCCCCGAGGGTATCACCAGCCCAGTAGTCAGCACTTCGGTGTTGACATGAATATCAATAATGTGATCATTTTTATAAATTTCCTGCTACAAAACTTTGAATTTTTCGAAAAATTAAGGATTTTCTTGTCCCAGGAATAGATTACCTTAGCCGTATTTGGCACAACTTTTTTGGAATTTTGGATGCTCTATGCTCTTCAACTTTGTATTGTTTGGCTCTATAACTATTTTGATATGAGCGTCACTGATGAGTCTTATGTAGACGAAACGCGCGTCTGGCGTACTAAATTATAACCCTGGTACTTTTGATAACTATTTACAGGTAAAGTGTTACATGATTTTAGTGTGTGTAAGTTTTAGGAAAATGGGGGGGGGGGGGGGGGCAAAAACAGATTCGAATCTCGTTCCAAAATTGGTTTAATTTATAAATGCATTAATCATTAAAGTATAATAATATCTTATGGAAAAAAAATAATAATGTTCAAGTTAAGTTTTCTGTGTGTTTTCAGTTCCTAAAGACTAATTGTCAATGACAAATGATAATACATCCCCAATTCCATTAGATATTGTAATATGATGTTTAGAAAATTACGTATGCTAGCTAATTTGCAAAACGTCATAATGAAAAAAACGGTCTTTCACCTTACTTATCTATCTTAAAAAAGTCGCATACCACATAATTTTTTTTACATACACAACCTATGTAAGTTTTCCTTTTTACCAATTGATGAGGGCATTTCTATTTTGAATTTTTCTCGGAGTTCTGTATTTTTTTTTTTTTTTACTTTTTGCAGCTTCAAGTATGTACGCCTCTTATGAGCTTTTAAGTCTTAGAATGAACTTTTTTACTTAACCTGATTTTTTTGGTTTATATGGCTGTAAAAATATAGTGAAGAAAAAGCGCATGGTGGTGCACGTCTTTTTCTTTTTCTTTTTTTTTTTTTTATCGTTATGGCTATTTGAAAGTATCTTATTCTTATTATTTTTTCATTTGTCATCAATTTTTACCCATGTTATATCTATTTTCTTGAGAAAAAAATCACTGTTCCACAATTGAACCCTTGTCATACTTATCATAGGGATGTAGTGGATCTCAATAAATTTAACCTAAAAAAAAACAGGTAGGTGTGAATATAAAAACAAATATTGTAAATACTCATTTTTTTTTCACAGCGTTAAGCTTGTTTATAATATTTGTTTTAAAGTCATTAATATTTTCTACTTGTATTACACGTTTTCGAAATAATTCCAGAACGTGATTTCCACGAGACTGACACATCAGAAGAATTCATTTTTCATCTTTTACTTATCAAATCAAAGAAATACAAACTACATATGTTGTCGTATGTACGATTCGTAGCCAGCGGAAAAAAATCGAAGAGTAATTTTGTGGGTTTACCGGTATGAAATATAAATATAAAGATAACAAGACGGATATGTTACCATTATCGTAACAAAGTCCCGTCGTCAAGTGAGGTATTACCAAAAAACTCTTTTCCAAATTATGAATACTGATAAATATGAACCGGATGCCTTACTAATTTGATTTTTCTACCAGGTCACTTGAAAACGTCCAAGTTTTATATGGGTTTATGTTTCTCAGGCTTATATTTCTGTGTTGTGTTTTACAGCCTATTTGCAATTTTTCGTTTTTTCCAAAAATCCTTAGTTTTAAAATATGGATTTGAATGTGCTTTGGTATTTTCTACCTCTTTGTTTTAAATTAGTATTGACAGACATAATTTTACCTTATAAACAGGCACTTTTATTAACAATCTGGTCCGTTATGTAGGTCTGGTACAATGCATGATTTATATACATCATTTGTACATACTATTTTCACAGGTGAGGGTATCAAAAATGTATTTAACTCCCAATTGGGAGTTACACGGTCATCTGTTTCATCATACTAAAAGAACAGACCTTTATTTTATAAACCGATATCTGCAGAATTAACTGACAACCTTCCAAGTCGGACTAAATTATTTATCGTTATATAAAAATATAAAATACTGGAGAGAAAAAAAGCACACTGGCTATTTACACATAGTCATAAACACACATTGGTATCTTACTATGGTTTTTATGACAGAAATGTTTGTAGATAAAGGAAGATGTGGTATGAGTGCAAATGAGACAACTCTCCATCCAAATAACAATTTATAAAAGTAAACCAGTATAGGTCAATGTACGGCCTTCAACACGGAACCTTGGCTCACACCGAACAATAAGCTATAAATGGCCACTAAATTACTAGACGTGTAAAACCATTCAAACGGGAAATCCAACGGTCTAATTTATATAAAAAACGAGAAACGAGAAACACGTATAAATCAATTAAAAAAAACCGACAACTACTGTTCATCAGATTCCTGACTAAGGACAGGTGCAAACATGGAGCGGGATTAATAAAGGCAACAGTAGTATACCGATGTTAAAATATTAAACGTTTTAATGGTACAAAACCTTCTCCTTTTTTCCGAAACAATAGTATAAAATCACAATATAGAAAAACACACGATAAAATATCATTTGAAAGGCTTAACTCAATCAAAAAACGTAAAATAACACACTGTAAAATTAAGAATGGAAATGGGAAATGTGTCAAAGAGACAACAACCCGACCATAGAAAAAACACAACAGCAGAAGGTCATCAATAGGTCTTCAGTGTAGCGAGAAATTCCCGCACCCAGAGGCGTCCTCCAGCTGGCCCCTAAACAAATATATACTAGTTCAGTGATAATGAACGCCATACTAATTTCCAAATTGTACACAAGAAACTAAAATTAAAATAATACGAACGAATAAATTCAATATGCGATACCTGAATGCAAATACATAGTAAATAAAATATTAAGGACACACATTCAAGGCCAAAAAGCAAACAAACAAGTCCAAACAAAGGTATGGAAAGACACCACCGGGAACTATTTAACAACCCTTAGAAAATAATCACTTTTGAAAAAACGGTTTCTCATAATATATACAGGTTAATGAAAAATAACTTTGTCGTTTTAGGTATACTTCTGTGTAAACTAAATCTTCCAATAAGGAATATCTAGAAAGTTCTGTAATATAAATACTTAATATAACACTATGTGCCTTTCATTTGAACATAATAGAATTTAATCAAATGAAAATTAAATTCATTTATTGAATTAACATATACATGTATTGAGACTCGAAAAATCGAGTCGTCCTTAACTCTTATTATGCTAATTTGAGCATGTGACAGCCGAGTAGTTAAAGTCCGTGCAATTTAACGGTCTCTTTTACCTTGAAAACCGAAAGGAGAGGACGTTAAAAAATTAAGACCCATCCTCTCCCACCCTTAAGAATTGAACTTTGTTTGCTGCTTGTTTTTATATATTTTCTGATGATCCAGTCTACATACACATATCCGTCATGGTAACATGCTGAAGCAGTCACACAACAGGAGCGAAATTTACTTCATTTTATGCACACTATGGATAGCCCAGCTGCTAATTCTGAAATATTGCTGAATGGACCGCCCTTCAGTACACCAGCTTTGGATCGCCCAGCTGTGATACAATGATTAGTTCAATCGTCATCAACATTTTATTGATTGACAAATATTTTGGTTGTGTACTGTTGTTGCAACAGTTGTTGTTGTTTTATGAATGAATTGTGATTAAATGTTGCCATGACAATTCAATATCCAAACAAAATCAGTGTTTGTTATTTGTTGTTGTGAAATACAAACCAAGGCATCAATGGCGTCTGTTCGTCAATTTTGATAATTGGTTAATTTACACCAAGTGATATTACAATATTGTGTCTACTAATGGATATCTGAATATCATTTATAGTATCAAGATTAAAAAAGAGTTCAAAAACAGTAATAGTTGCAAATTACAACTTTATCCAAATTATCCTTATATTTGTTAATATTGTGGAGAATACAGTAAGCTAACGTTTATATTTACTTTCTCCTGTCGTGATTCAGAATCAGATGTTGACTCATGTGTAAGCTTTTCGTGTTATGCTTTTTTAAATGTGATAAAAGTTTATAACTTTTTTAAAGGCTGTCACGATTTTGAATAATCATGATTATCACTTATTCATTTCTACAATTAACATGATTAAAATATAGAAATATTTATAAAATAGGGATGGAAATCCTTTCGATAAAGGTGACTGTAGATGATCTTTACTTTTCTGTATAAACCCCTTATTATCTGAAAGCTAATTTAATGCTTTCATTTCGAATACTTATTTTTAATTGTTATAGACAAACAGATATAAATCTAAAAAGGCACTTTACAAGCTCTAAAGCTTACTATCTACTGTTTGTATTAACTTAACAATTTGTTATATCTTTTAAAAAGTTTTAATGTACGACTTGTATGTTGATAAAATATTTAGTCATACACAACATCGCATGCTCGTCGAATCCTTTAAGAAACTAATGAACATTCCATTTTTAGAATCCAAACCGTATGCAACGATACTCTGCAAACTCTTTAGGTTTTTTAATATTTATACCTCTTTTCAATATATATAAATAAGAGTTTATCTTATGCATGTTATATGTTTAAATAGGAAATTGAAATTAAGAAAGGATTAAAAAGCCAGCTTTATCACAGTATTCAAAAAGTAAACATTGTCATTTGTCAATTAATCAGATACTGTACTGATTTATTAACACGTATAAATAACTGAATAATCTATAGAATTTGTAATGAATGTTTTGTTTTCTTTTAAAAATCTTTTATTCTTTCAAAAGTTAAGTACACAATGTTTACTGTCAGATTTTGCTCATTATTTTTTGTCAATACACCGGAACCATTAACACTACTGTAAAAGAATGTTGAGAATTGGATAGCTCGAAAACCAGCCCTAACACACCATTTTATCAAGTCATGAATATCACAGTTGTTTTCACTGTTTTTTATTCGATACTTGTTTAATATTTGTATAGGCTAAAGTTTGAATCTATCAGGTTTTATCAACTTCCAGTTATTTAGGTTTTTTTTTACCTTGGAGTTCTTAATTGCTATTAACAATGTTTTGTATTATATGTCATAAAAATCGTTCTCGTTCCCTCTCGTGTCTTTTAGTGCACGAAGTATAAACCGATGGTGAATTTATTTACTTCAGTCTGACGTCCTTGAAATTTAACAGCATGTCTCAAAATATTTAAATAATGAAAGTTATAATAGCTGGTTAAATGAATTAATCATCGACACTACGAGTCAGCAAGTTTCCATTTTTTATTTTGAAAATCAGACCAATATAATAATGCTGACTATCAGATTCGTGTCAATAAAGGCATAATAACATTTGGAAATGTCCGATATCGAAACAAGTTATCGTGACGTGACGTTATCTTTCTTTTTGGACAAAATTTCCCAATTGACCTTTGGATTCTGAAACGGCTGATTCCGTGCATTACGATAGTCTGCTATCAATTATTGTGCGATTCAAAATGAAGACATAATAGACACTCAAGTTGTTGTGGCACATGTTTCGCATTAAAAACAGTTGTATCCCCGTTTTCTGGTACAAGTCTTGTGTGTATTAGTCATAAACTGATTTTGATGCATAAAAATGTCACTTGATGAAAAGGGTCGCTCTATTCAGCTACGTTATGAACTAGGGGCAACAGTAGTTTAAGTTAATCTCAAATAACGCAGATGCTTAATAGGAGTATACGGATCAAGGTAAACAAAACAACTACCGAGGGAATCGAATTTTCTCCCATCGGATTGAACCTGGAGGTGTCAACAGATTTAGTTTCTCTTACTGCCATTTTTATTCAGATTTCGAATTCACACTCATTAAATTGTCACAAGAGGCAACTGAAAACACTCGGTGAATGTGGGAATTCGAGATTTTCTCTGTTTCCTACAGATTTAAGACTGAGTGTGAAGAAAATAAATATTTTCTGAATTGAGATACAGACATAACTTGTCTGTCGACAAAATGTTCATGATAACAGTTATGCTTGTTTATCTTAACAAAGAAGAATCGAAAGATACCGAAAGAACAATCAAATTCATAATGAAAAAAAACAATTGACAACGATATGGCTAAAAAGAAAATTATCAACATTTAAATAATAGTACACAAATCACATTATAGAAACTAAAAAACTGAATTAGAATATTCCAGCAATAGTGCGAGTTTTTTTTCAATTTAAGTACAAGCAAGCAATTACTCAAAGACCCTTAGGTTCTTAGCAAAACGAATTTTAATGCAAAGTTATAATTATGTAAGTTATTTCTAGAATATTAATTTTCAATACAAATGATACACTTACATTACTCCAAAAGATGATATATCATTTAAATTGAAATTCAATAGTGTCAATTAAAAAACTCATTAAAAGAGGGACGGAAGATACCAAAGGGACGGTCAAACTCATAAATCTAAAACAAACTGCCAACGCCATGGATGAAAATGAAAAAGACAAACAAACAAATTAGTGGCAAGTTTGCTGTCTAATAAGTCCGTCTGTGGGTAAAAGTTCAGAAGTTTTGAATGTCCTATTAAAATAGAAATAATTTGTTTATGTCATAATAGTGTCTGTGCTACATTTTCAGTTCATTCTATTCATTGACAATTACTTTTTCATAAAAAATTTGAATATAAAATAAAATAATGTATCAAAGTTACGAAGTAAATTTCACCAGATTTTTACAGTTATTGTTTTCCTGTTTAAAATTTACTAATCAGATTTCTATTTTATGCTTTCTTACTTTGATAATACTAAAAAATCTACCGAATTTCAAGAACAATATATTTTGGTGGCTGTCGCTATTTGAAAAAAAAATAACTCAAATATTAATCACTGCGAATATACATCGAATAATATTTTCTTATTTAACATGTTCAACTATGTCAAGTAATATGAATTTTTTTAAATTAATCGCCGCGTAGTGACCTTGAATAGATTTTCTGACGTCAAACACGTGAAACAATGAATGTGGTTTTTAAATTTGATAAGAAGCTTTTTTGTTAAATATTTGTTTGTTTTGAGATTGTGACACACTGATGACTGCTGTACACATATTTTGACTATTTTAACTATTAAATCTGTTTTGTTCAAGCATCGTTGTAAATTTAACGGAATTACAAGTGAGAGGTTTAGTGCTATAAAACCAGGTTCAATCAACCATTTTCTACATTTGAAAATGCCTGTATTAAGTCAGGTTGTTGTCCATTTGTTTGATGTATTTTATCATTTGATTTTGCCATTTGATTCCGTTTTGAATTTTCCTCGGAGTTCAGTTTTTTTGTGATTTTACTTAACGAAAGTATCCTAAAAAAAGGTACTAAAAGGCGATTGTTTTATACATGTAAGACTTTCTAACCTAAAAGGCTACTTTAAGCTTTTATTCATAATGAATATAGCACCGATTAAATCAGATAACTTCCTTGAATGACAAAATATTTAATTCTGTAAACGTTAGTATCACCATAGTTTAATGAGTATTTATATTACATATGCTGATTTGAAAAACAATTAGACACATCCTATATAATTTAGTTTGTATGTACATTTATCTGTGGTAATTTTCCGGAAGATTTCATGTCACTTCGTCTCGGTGATTGAATGTCATTTCTCCTCGGTGACACCAGATCGCTATTTTGTTTTATTAATAATGCTTCACTTGGTTTAAGGTATGTTTTTGAGTATTCTCTCTTTTCTGAAGGCGACGGAGCTAGTTTTGAAGAATGTTGTCTCGCTTCTTGAGCTTCTGCAATCAGGTGTCTTTTTAATCTTCTCTCACCATCTATAAGTTCCCTGTTTGTTTAAATGAAATATTAAAAGTATATTGAATATATATTAATGAATCAACTCATGATTAAATAGGTTTGGCTTCAACTATTATTACTTTGCTAGAAATGTCTCGCGGATTCAATGGCACTTGATGTTTTGATAAATGCATATATTTCATTGTTTTGTAGTTACGAGAACAACTGTATCCATACAAACAACTTTTTGGTAGTTTTAATCACAAACATGTTGTATATTGTTTATTGATTTGTAAATGTTAACGATTTAAATTTCTTAAGTGACTTTTGCATATATACCCTCGTGCATCTAAAATAGCGTTCCCCAATTTCAATGATGACGCTTCATGTTCAAAGATATGAATAAAACGAAAACAACAATAACTGCTAAAATACATTCCAAAGTTTTAAAAACAAATTAATGAATCAATATGGCAAGGACTAATTATATCATATAAATCAGCAAGAAATAACTAAACTTTACACACGTTGGTTGTGGCTTTACTTCAAAATCATACATCTATTCAAAACAAGTGAAAACACACTTAACATGTTTAAACTAAATTGCATATATTTCTATTTTAACATTTATTTATCAAACATGTTTTTCAAAATATGCAAACAGACTTTAAATATTACAGCAAAATGCCTGGAGTCTGTAGGATAATGTAATGTCTTTGGTTAGCTTGAACCGTGCAATCATTACTAAGTTATTTATACTACCCTCCTTTAAGAGTAGACTAGTCCATCTCTCTTTCGTTAGGACGAGACTTCTTCGAAAGGAGGTTTTTACAGTTTACCTTAAAATGATGTTTTCACGGTTCAGCTAACAAACAAGCTAGCAAAAGATATTACCTTTGCCTACACACTCAATGCATTTTGCTGTAAGAGGGAATATCTACAAGAGTTGATAGACAATACGCTCTTCTAGAATATATGATTTACTTTTCCGCTTTTTCTAGTAATATTACGTATCTACTGTACAATGTTTCTATCATGCAAAATAGCGATACACAAGAATGTGTCCCCAGTACACGGATGCCCCACTCGCACTATAATTTTCTATGTTCAGTGGACCATGAAATTGGGGTCAAAACTCTTATTTGGCATTAGAATTAGAAAGATCATATCATAAAGAACATGTGTACTAATTTTCAAGTTGATTGGACTCCAACTTTATTAAAAACTACCTTGACCAAAAGCTTTAACCTGAAGCGGGACGAACAGACGAACGGACGGACGAACTAACAGACGGACGTACAGGTAAGAAAACATAATGCCCCTCTACTATCGTAGGTGGGGCATAACAAAGCAAAAGATGTGTATAACTATATTTTAAATATGTGATTGAATTGTGATAATAATAGCAATATATCTATTCAACACTAGGAAGCAAAGCATTTATATATAAGCGTTGTATGGTCATAAGCGCTATTGTTACCCTGATCTTTTCTTGAATATAATATTTTCTATTCGTTTTCTCTCACTTTCAATTTTTGTCCGACTGCATAGCAAAGATAATCAAAAATAATAAAGTAAATGATGAATCAAAATGAAACACAAACACTGTTTAAAGATTTCAAAATTGAGAGATTACATGGGTGCTCTGTTCCGCTTGTGGAGCACGTGTGATTTCCGGATCTTGGTAGGATTCGAATTTCTCGTTTTCTTGTTATAAAATGTACTTTTTGCAGATTTTCTTTACGTTATTAAACGGTTTTTTTTGTCATGACACATTCCTTTTTCTTTGATTTATGAGTTTGAAATATCTCCTTGGAATCTTTCGTAACTTTTTGTGACTCTTTAAAATGATGCGTATCCTTATCATATGCAGTCTCAGGAATCAATAATGTCTGTTAAGTTTCATTTGTTTTAGCTGTAAATGTTTTCACCCAACAGTGTAATCAAACATGTTGAAATGAACCAACATCAGCTCTAATTATCAATACAAATGTTCCGCAATGACCTAATGTCCAATAATATTTGTCAATTATTAATAAAAACCAATTGGAAATCGTACAAAGAGGCTTAATTATATGATATTCCCTTGAATAAAGAACATTTACATCGTTTAAGAAATTCTACTACATCATGAATAATCAATTGGGCTCATTTGAACGATTAAAAGATCAAAGTGTCACATCCAAGACTATTCTTTTTTCTACAAAATAAAACCCTTGCTAAAATTCTCTGAAAGAAAGAAAACATTTTACCAAAACGTACAGAACCTATTACACTAAATTCGATTGAGTCACAACAAACAGAATAGACAAAAGTGAGAAAAAAATAATTTATGAGAAAAATGGCTAACAAAATAATCTGTTTATGTTTTTCTTCTATGTTAATTTTTTGTAATTTTAAGAGCTGTTTGTAATTTTTCTGCTTTTTAACGTTGTTTTTTTTATTTCTTTTAATCATATTTGTTGGATGCCGTGTGACATTAATGGTATTTTCAAACGTGTTGTGAGTTTGTATTAAAATTTTGTCTTTGAACATGGTGTAGATTGTCCATTTTTTATTTTTTTTTGGCTGCTTGATTAATTTACCATGTTTTATTTGTTATTTAGTACTTAGTACTTAGTATTAATTATAAAAAAAAGTACTTACATTAGGTCTACATCACCATCTCTATTAGTATCTAGATAACCCATGACTGTATCTAAAGCACTAGTACTGATGGGATAACCTTCCCTCTAAAATTTAATTAAAGAATCACTGTTACAGTAACACTTTATAAAACCGAACACAAGATTATTCTATTTGTTATACAGTGAATTCAGAAGTTATTGCAATGTCTCTATTAATGCAAAAAATAAGAAAGGATCATTTCGCAGTAATAAAAACTTCCATTTATATTTTAACTTATTTTCGCTTGAGTTAGATAGCGCATTTTAAACAGTAATCAGTGTTTCCCAATTATAAAAAGTAAAATCCCAAAAATACTGAACTCCAAAGAAAATTTAAAAAAAAAAGTCCCTGGTCAAATAGCATAATTAAAAGCTGAAACACATCAAACGAATGTATAACAATTGGAATATTGGTACAGGCATTTTCTTATGTAGAAAATTGTGAATTAAATCTGATTTTATAGCTAGCTAAACCTCTCACTTGTATGACATAATAGATCCACGTATTAATTTCAACAGAAATTTAGCAATAGTTTGATGGCTGATATCCTGAACGTTTCTTTATATTTGAATAAAAGGATGTTTTATTGTTTTGGCTCTTGCATATTTTCGACTTTCAAATATTCGAATTGAAGCGTTCATGATGAAAGTATTTCCAGATATATGCTTCGGACGCATGAAATTATACATGTTATAAGTGTTGTTTTCATTTTTACCGTCATTTGTCCAGAAAATGATAATTAAGATTGAGTGAGAAGACTTTAAAATACTATAGGTCAAGCCTAAGGGTCTAGAAATGAGGGAAATAAGTTAACACAAACTACCATTTTTTTAGGGCTTATACAACTGAGGTAAAACTAAAAACATCCAAGACCATTTTAAGCAAAGGAAAAATAACATCACGAACATGTTGCCACTTAAATGTGTGTGTTGTGAACTCAAATATCTAATATTTAATCTCAAAAGTGTGTACTTAAAAAGCTCCTCAAATGACTTTCTGACAAAGACCACATCAGAATAGGTAAAAACCTACACTGCAAATTGATGAACTATTTTTTGAATATATAGAGATTTGTGTATCGAGATTTTTTGGTAGATTTATTGGTGTTTAATATCACTTTCATCACAAAGGTGCTATTTCGTGACGCTCAATTTTATTGTTGGAAAAGTCCGGAACTCCACGAGATAACAATCAACTTTCGTTAAGAAAACTTACAATAGAAGTAGACCGCACCTTTCACGTGCCGGATTCGAACTTTCAACCTCAGAGTTGACAGGCTAGTGATACATTAGATCGACTACTAAGACCACACAACAACCAAGGCCTCTATATATCGAGATTACGGGTGCACACTAACACAAAGCAAAGTTTTCATTTTCAATTTTTCACGGTTTGAATACAGCACTTCTAAGATCTTGGTAATTAACTTACTTCAAAGGCAAAATGTAGCTCCTCTCTTGAAAGAGAATTACTGTTGTCTTTGTCAAATTTTAAAAACATGTCGATTGTCCTCATATGTTCCTTCATGAAATATAAAATTCTGATTGGATCAATGTTAAACACATTTTTCGAGTCAATGTTAGATACCACGCCCTTTCTAACCGGAAGTGAAATATCATATCTAGCCATGAAAAGCCTTTCGTCCTGTATATTTTCCAGCAATGGATCAAACTCCTTATCAACAACGATACCCTGAAATATTCAAAACATCATACATGTATGATAGATTTGCATTGATCAAAATATGTCATATAATTTGTCAAAAATATCATTATCTTATATATACGTCATTGTCGGAACGGTATACTTGTACATTTAGCAAATTCTAAATAATGAAAAAAAAATATTTAATTTTCGTAGAAATATCAAGTATTTCTGAAATACTGGTGATTTATACCAGGTACGTTCTTTTCCAAATGTTTGGAGTGCCAAATACATCAAGGCGTTGTCAGTTTAATTTTGGGGCCCTTTATAGCTTGTTAGGTGTGAGCAAAGGATCCGTGTTGAAGGCTGCACATTGACCTATAATGGTTTACTTTTTTTAAATTGTTATTTGGCTGGAGAGTTGTCTCAGTGGCACTCACACCACATCTTCCTATATCTAATTATTTTCCACTTATGATATTGAATCTCCCTTTAGTATATGTTGCTTCTCTTTGACAGTGGAAAAAAGAGCTTGTCACATGTTTGCTATGAAGACCCTGGATTTTGCATATGTAGCAACCGCAGATATGTTCTACTTATATCCTGTCCTGTTCAAATAACTGGTTAGTGTGCCCTGTTATGACTGAATTGTTGTTATGAATACAAATTAAAAAAAAAGAAATAGATAAATACGAATTCATACAAACATATAAACATACCTCCATATCTAATTCCTTTAGTCCACATTCCTTTGAGGTTGATATCCGTTGGAGAATAATGCTGGTCATAGGAGCTGTGATTGGATTTTGAGCAAGCTGTGGATTTTAAGTTTAATAAATGTTTAATCGATAATATTCAGATAACAAAGGGCTTCATGATATAAATGATTCATAACAGTGCAAATTGTGTACGGTGTTTTTATGTTTCGAAATGGCCATATGTTTGGGGACTGAGTACTTATAACAATTCATTGATTAACAATGGTCGTGAAAAAAAACATAGGGATTAGGGCAAGCACACAATTTTCTATTGCTGTTTTAAGTCTAGAGTTTCTTTTCTTTTAAGTTGCTTTGAATGATTTATTTTTAGAGTCTGGTATATCTTCCCATATAGTTTGGGGATTATTCATTATTGATGACTGTTCACAGACCTGTAGTTGTTAATAACCTTGTCCTTTCGACTCAGCTCAATTGGTTTCTCATTGACAATTTTATCACATTCGTGTTTGTTTAACAAGTAAGAGACATATAAATAGCTAAGTTCAAGTCTACTCATAGTTCTTCATTGGCATGCACCATATTATCATTTATTATCAATTAATTGCCAGATTTTAAAGACAAGGTAAAAAGTTTCAGATTTTTATTTGACAAGATCGACAACTGACTCACCCGTATTGTTGAAAGTGATTTATTTCCGCAAACTCCTTTCAGCAGTTCAAACATGGCCGGATTATGTATTCTGTTGTTAGCTAGGTCGATAGTAGAAAGGGTTGTGTTATGAACTAATGCGTGGCCCAATGCTGCACAACCTTCAAAGGCAAAACCATTCCATGCCACTTGAAGATTTAATAATTTTGTGTTTTTCTGAAATTATGATTCTATTTATTACTGGTTGAAATACGTTATATTGCATGATGTTGTCTAAACGTTTAACTCAAACTCTGTCTTTCATATCATTATTTCAATTCTACCTGTCCAGTTCTATATTTGATATTCATTTGTTTTTATTTGTAAAAATAACTCTAACATAAAGGGGGAAATTTGATACCAGTATCAAAAAAATCAACACTTCAAATTGCCATATGCCTGTGTGTTACATGTAAATGCCTGCGTTGATGACAGATCTCTGTTATATTTTTCATAGCCTTTTACAGCTTCGAAACGATCGAGAGCTTTTTATATTGCAACTACCTGTGTTTATTTCTTAGCTATATTTTGTATAATGTCAATTTCATCTTAGGAACACTTTCTCCACAATCAGGGGTCCATTAAAGGATGAAAATAAGTTTGAAATGTGTGTTCCACTTTAAAAATCTATCAATGTATTAAATTAAGTTGCAGTATAAAACAATATAAGGTCAATGTCATGAAAATATAAACTGTTTTGTACTCGGCGCAAAACTGGGGAACCTCGCTCTTCCCCAGTTTCCCAGCCTCATACACAAAAGTTTATATTTTCCTGACATTGACCTTATATTGTATATGTATATTGATATCTCGTTTTTAACTTTTTAAAGGTTTTACAAATGATTGTTTAAATTGCTACTTAACAAACTAACATCATGAATACGAACAATTTTGGGGGAAAATCATAGCAGATCTACATCTTAATGAACATTAGATACATTGAACAAAAATTTACTCAATAAATTTTACCATTTTACGAAAAAAAATTGAATAAATTAAGACGCCGGACTTTTCAGATGTTCGCATCGATTAAGAAGAAACAAATTAAGGTAACAGACTGAAGCTGGGAGATTCGCATGAACTCTTAAAAAAAGGTGAAAAAAACAGAAATACCGAACTCCAAGTAAAATTCAAAACGGAGAGTCAAAATAAAAGCTCAAACACATCAAACGAATGGAAATGAACCACAATCAAGTATGTAGAAAGGAAAATTGTCTCCTTCTATTGCATACTTAAGTATTTACCTCTAACCCTCTCGCTATACCAATGGCACCATTACCACGAAGGTGATTCCAGCTAAGGTCAAGAGTAGTTATCATTTCATTGTCCTCTGAAATTAAAATAAGTATTTAAATTATTTTAAGATAATATGTATGCAAGATTTAAAAAAAAATAGTATATTTTCTGAGATTATGAAATGTATCATATAGCAATGATATCTTCTTTTTTATGGTTATAAGTTAACATCATGCTTCATGCAAAACATTGTTGCATTACACTTTTTATTTGCATGAAATTTTACAATCTAAAAACACACACTCTGTTAGCACTGTATTGTATTGCGGGTCATCATTTATGTCAGCAAACTCTACTGTGTTTGCTCTTCAGCTGTATTTCTTTGTTTCGTTGTCATTCAGAAAAGCAAATATGATACTTACTCAGAGCATTTCCAATCAAAATGCCGCTATCTCCTAGCTTATTCTTTGACAAATCCAAATTACTTATGCTCTCATTGTGCTGGAAAAAAAAATCATTACTCGACTACTTCTTTCATTCGTTTACACAAAACATTGTATATAACCTAAATAGCATATGTGGTAGGGTGGTAAAGATTACTCTGGGCTGTACATGTGAAGTTGGCACGATTGGAACTGAAACATTGGAAGAACAAACAAAGAATTAGAAGAAATTACATTACTCGGTTTAATTGGGACAACGTATGTCAGTTAGTTGGTATACGCCTAAGTATATAATATGTTTTTATCCTGCAATTGGGTGTCCTACTATACAGATACAGCCCTACAGATATCGCTATGATGTATCTGTATACTATACAGATATCGCTTTAAAGCTCCGTTTAGTGAATTTCAAGTCTGAAGCGTAGGACAACTCGTACACTTCTGTTTCAAATTTGACACTGTTTTGTTATTTGTTTTTACTGTTGAAATTAGTTGTTATGTTAAAATAAATAATTATTCACCTTGAGCTATGTATTGTTGTTGACCATTCGAGATTCTTTTTTTGCGGACCCGTCTTCAGCGTAATGTGTGATTTTGATATTACTACGCGGGCCTCAAGGGATTACAAATCGAAAATAAATACTAAATATGTAAGTTTTTTGTGTCTTTCAAAACACAAACAATATACAGAATTAATTGCAGGATAAAGACAATAACTGTTTAGTGTCTTTAAATATCAGTTGTATGTGTACTCGGCTCGAAATAGGTGTAGTATCTCGCTAAAAGCTCGCATACACCTTGTTTACTAGCCTCGTACAAATACAGCTGATATTTAGAGACACTAAACAGTTATTGTCTATATATCTGTTGATAGAACTTCTCTGTCGTATAAATATAAAATCTAAACGTACATTTATAGTGAGAATGTGAGAGGACGGTTTGTTTGTAAGTTTTTTGTTGAATTGTGCTAACATGCGATGATGTACATCGTTATTATATATATTGTAAAATTAATGTATAATTTATAATCGTTATTATGACGTAGGTGGTGACATACATGGGAAGTGTGATATCTTCAATGATTGTTTTTTTTTTATTTCTTACTTCTTACCATCAAAAGGTTCATTTCATTTTTTTGCTAACCTTACATTATAAACATGCTATAAGTAATTCCTCAAAATATCTTCTATATTACATTCATTTATCATGACAAGCGTAATGGTGTATTTTTTATTTTAAATTAAAATGTTGGTTAAACAAAAATTATAAAACGGTGTAACACATATTCTAAAATTTTAAATCACTTAACCTAAATGAAATACCTCGATAATCATTGCCACGTGTGGGGCATCTTTGTCGTCAAAATGATTATCTACAATGTAAGAAAAAGCTTGTGTTAAAAAAAAGAAATATACATATACCTGTGTTGTCAATTGGTAGGGTATTGAACCGGTGTGGTAAACACAAATTTAGCATGTTTGGTGAAACTGTGTAATGTGTGTTATTCAAGACAGTTGTTTGTTTGTGTTTCTTTTTAAAGGCGGGGAGAGGGGGTGATGGTGTGATGTTTTGTCCTTCTTTGACTGATTCTAGTTGTTTCTTTGTATTTTCTTTTTGTTTCCCCATCAATAGGTTTCTTTATGCATGATTTTTCAGCTATTATAATAAAAGGCTTGAATTGGGACATTATGGAAAATGTTGTTCTTCCTTGAATTGGTTCCCTCTTTTATAGTTAAATTGTGTTAACCATAGCACTTCCTTTTGTATTGTTCTATTAACACATGTATTTTTTTAATTGTTTAAAAACTAAACTGGTATCACAAAGAGTCTATTGTGGTACTTTTGTAAATTGTTCTATGCGTGTTTCGATTGCTTTGAATTTAGAATTTCATCTAAATCAATTTTCCAAAGATATTGTCTTCGTTTATCCTTTTTTTTAAATATCAACGTTAACATACCGCTTATATCTAGTTTCCGTAATGTATTACTTTTGCTGAGGAATTCTGCTAGGGTTCGTATTGGTGCGCCGCTTAATCCACAGCGTCTTAATGTCTAGAAAAATGAACAAATCATTAACAATTCAGAATTCATTATCATTTACTATATTACAATAATCTATACTCCAAATTTCTACTTTATTTCAAAACTTATATGTTTTTTTCAAGGGAAGCGACTCCTATATAAGACAAATTGTATATCTGCCCGTTCGTCACAACTCGGCCGTTTCCGTATCCTTATCTAACAGAAGGAGAGTAGCGGATTCTACCGAGGATTGCCGATTATATATCTGCCTATACATGTACAAACCGAATGAAAGGAGTATGATATGATGATTAGAATATCCATATCGTTATATCCTACTTTGTTATCCATTTCAACATGAATGTGTAATACACTTGCAAAGGCATAATTATTACTAGATTCCACACAGAATACCATTTTTTGCTTGAATAAATATAAGAAGATACCACTTATAGAACTTTGCCCCCACCTCACCTTTAAGTACTCTGTTAATAGTTGTATAAGTATAACACGTAATGTTACATGTAACCTAATGCATTTTGTATATC
Organism: Mytilus edulis; assembly: GCA_019925275.1. Classification (NCBI taxonomy): domain Eukaryota; kingdom Metazoa; phylum Mollusca; class Bivalvia; order Mytilida; family Mytilidae; genus Mytilus; species Mytilus edulis. The sequence goes on along the minus strand of CM034361.1, from coordinate 124,347,171 downwards.
ATTTTTGTTATCACAAACAAAATCAATCATAACTTGCAGTGAAATGGGCTGTGGCGTGGCGAAGATCATAAAAAGGTAGACAACTTAGAAATATACAAAATATCCCTTTAAATCTAAGTCCATGTGCTCTGAAATAAAAAGTGCGTCCGGTGAATCATCAGGCGTAGATTAAAAATACTGATAACTTACCAATGTAGATATTGTTTTGTTTGTCCTGAGTATTTCCGAGATGTATTGGATATCCCTAGCTGTCAAACTGTTACCAGAAAAGTTTATCTCCATTAAATCTACATCGTTCTAAAACAGTGATATCACAACTAAATATAAGATTATACCGTATGTAACGAAAATCTCAAAGAATTGTATACTTAAAATTGTGTATATCAAGCTTGAACCAAGTTACCACACAAACCACCGATATCAGGTTCAACGCCACTGAACTTTTACATTGATGGTATGGTGCTTTTATCAAGATATAGTACATGTATTTTATTGTAATGGCCCGAACAGTGTGTGTTTTAATATGTATTGTAGGTAAAGGTAGAGGTTTTCTGCCCTTGCAAACTGTACAATGACTGCCAATAGTATTCGGAATTTCTGAAACTTCGTAATGAATTTGGCCTTCAATTAATTGTTATTCGACCGCGACTGAGAGGTCCTGTATAGACAAATGGTGCCACAATCTTGTGTTATAAGTAATAAGCCTGGTATATTTGATGAGTTCTTTTTGTCGGTTATCAGCATATTATATACTACATCGCTCTATTGTTACTATTTCTAGTCATGTTATTGCATAGCTTTGGTGACTGAGTGGTCTAGGCAATTAAAATACGTATACTGTATCATAAGCCTGTCAACATTGTGATTGTGAATTCGAATTCCGCATGTAGCAGCTGCAGACTCCAATCTTAGTCGACTAAGATTTTAACTATTCGTACCAAATGAGTATTCCATCTTTTTCTACCAATAAAAACAGGTACATTTGGCCACGAAATAGCCAATAGTGTTGAAAGTGGCGTTTAAACCCAATATCAATCAATCAAATTCCCGAACTATCTCATTACCTTTAATATTTCTGAATTATAATTGATTATAAGATACTTAGTAGTAATAAAACCGGCTATTGAAAGACAAAACCATGGATTCTGTTTTTTTAAATTAGGTCCAAAGTTGGGGTCGGACACCTTACCCAACCCTTACGGAAATGTTAATAAAAAATACTTTTTTCGCCACTAGGTGCAATATGAAGCTGAATAGCTAATGTTTACTTATGAAGACTGATTAGAATTTGGATAATGGTACAAAAAGTGGGTATATTAGAGTCTGAATAGGATTTACTGGGCAAGATATTGGTCCAAGGGTACAGAAATAATATGAATATAAAATGGACAAGAAAAATATAGAATGGAGAAAATATGGTGTTAGGATATAAAAAAAAGAGAATAATGGACAAAACAAATAAAGAATAGAAAAAACCGGTCTAAACGATTGAGAATTATAATACAAATGAAGATCCGTCCCCGTTCCACCCATCAAGATACTTATCAATGTCTGTGAAAACTTTTTTTATATCTTTGAAAAAGGTGTATGTGTCTAATATCATAAGAGTTCATAAATGTCTCTAATCACAAAAACACAGACAGTTCATATCACTGATAATCTCTAAACACAGACCGCTCATATTACTTTTTTAAAATCTCAAACAAAAGCAGAATATATTAAATATCAAAATCCACTAATCGTAGAATTAGTTACATCACATTATATAAGAGCAAAAGTGTAATTACCGATATAACTCAAAATTGATAGACAATCAAGGTTGGATTTGAAATAATGGTATTTGTTTACGGACATTGCATATTTGATAAAGCCTAGTATTCAGTGCATATATGACCAAATTAATTCAAGTACCTTTTTTTATCTTGTATTATAAGAATACAAAATTGTAGTTTTGATGCTAATGAAACAACTCTTCACTAGACATTAACAACTATAGTTCACAGTATGGCTTTCAACAAAGAGCAAAACCCATACCGCATAGTCGCAGGCAGCTATAAAAGGTACAATGACAAATGTAAAACAATTCAAACCAGAAAACTAATGACCTGCTTTGAAAAAGAAAACAATGAACTCAATACAAATATAAAGCAACAAACGAAAACACTTATACTACATGCTCCTGACTAAGGAATTACACAAAAAAGTCATACAGAATGTGGCGATATCTTTTATTTTCATTTTGTTAGCGTCACCAGCAGAAGCTGGAAATGCTTATTCATCATTGATACTTGAGTTCACCGTCAACACATTGAAAAGAAACGTTTTGAAACAAGAGAGAAGGGAAATAACTCTTCAGGACATAAGGGAAATAACTCTTCAGGAGATAAGGGAGATAACTCTTCAGGAGATAAGGGAGATAACTCTTCAGGAGATAAGGGAGATAACTCTTCAGGAGATAAGGGAAATAACTCTTCAGGAGATAAGGGAGATAACTCTTCAGGACATAAGGGAAATAACTCTTCAGGACATAAGGGAAATAACTCTTCAGGAGATAAGGGAGATAACTCTTCAGGAGATAAGGGAAATAACTCTTCAGGAGATAAGGGAGATAACTCTTCAGGACATAAGGGAAATAACTCTTCAGGAGATAAGGGAAATAACTCTTCAGGAGATAAGGGAGAATAACTCTTCAGGACATAAGGGAAATAACTCTTCAGGAGATAAGGGAGATAACTCTTCGGAACATAAGAGAAATAACTCTTCAGGAGATAAGGGAGATAACTCTTCTGATTTGCAGGTATGATTTTCATTATTGATTTTTAGGTCAAATATATAATCAGGCAAATTATTGAAACAACGTGTCCCGGTGTAAAGGGGTGATTTGGACTATTAAAGGTAACTTGTTGTTATAGGTTAGATTTCGGTCATTGTTGCGAAATCGTGGCTTATGTGAATAGTCAAGATGTCTTACTTAGATCAATTCAAAATAGGTGCTATTAAAAAAGATTGAGAACGTCAAGTTAATCTCTTCAAGACCTATTATTAAAATCTAATAATTCCTGTACTTATTCTTTATATTAAGTAGTAAAAAGTTTATAGCTAACACCCTGTTTCGTTGGGATTAAATATTATTCATAATCACTGTTCGTTGAAATTGACCTTTTTTCCAAAGAATAAGATAATAAATACTATTACTAATAAGTGGGCCACTTAAATTAAAAGGTAATCCAATATTTGTCCATGTTAATATATACTGGGTCTCAATAAAAACGCAATGTACATGGCTTGACTGTTTTTATTTAAATAAAGCGAGATAATTTCCCATTTTCACCGGTTTATATCTTCGTTCTCTTTTGTATTATAAATCTACAGGGTAACGGGTTCAATTGGATACATGTACGACATACAGGTTTGTCGAAAAGATGTCAAAATTATTTAGCTTAACAACAAATCAATGTTAATAAAATATTTGGAAACCTTAATGGTTACTCACATTACGCGCAGGGAAATTTGCCTTTCTTGCTCTCAATTGTAAATAAAAATTAATGTCCCTGATAAGGGAGACAAACACAAAAAAATATTACAGAGTCAATTATTATAGGAATTTGCAAATAGACTATGGTTAATCGAAGACATCACCGTTTTTTTGTCCTTTTTTTTCGCAGACATAATTACGCATATTTTTTTTAATTTTTGCAATATTGATTAATCGTAATAAACAATAAACTGGCCCAGTGCCAATGTACTTTTAAATTGTATATTTAATTTTAAAGTCTGTAAATCAATAATTAAAAATAAAATTGTTATTTAATTAAGATTTGGATTACAGAAGTGACGATATTACCTCAGTATATATAACTATTGAAAAATAAATAATCTGAAAACAATGGTTAATCTATGAAGATTTAGTATTATGAGTAAGGACTATTAATAGAAAAAGAATCATGCAAAGACCGCCACCTGAAATAAATAAGGGAAATTTTCTAGCAAATACCTCTCCATCCAGATGTATTTCTTTTTCCAACTGAAGTAACAAAATATGTGCGTTTTTCTTTATCAATTGGAAAATGTAATATGTTAACGAAATTTCTATAGAACGTTTCCACAAATATTCGCTTTATATGATATTCATGATTTTGTAATAGCGAAATTGGTCGTGTTTCTGTGATTGCACAATTTCATATATTTTTTATACATTTTGAATTCCGATAATTAAATTAAAAAAATAGGAGTTTATAGGGTTTTTTCTATGATAATATTAAATGAACAAGGAAGAAAAAAAATTATATACCGAAACTGTTTGGATTCCTACAATTGAACAACATTTTTTTTTCTATAGTGAAATTGTTGAAATTGTATCCAAGACTTGTATACATCTTTTTAAATCGTGAAAAAAACGTTGAGAACAGCACGGTCACATGACAACATTATGTCTATGAGCTGATAGACAAAACACTGTAAACCAATCAGAAGACGCATTACATCCTAAATTAAATTATAAAAAATACACTTATCATACACTTACAATCATCACAATGTATAACGCTCTCAGTTCTTTCGATGACAGATTCAAGTCTGTGATATCAACAATTCCAGTACCAAATTGGTTCATAACTTTCCTTGATGGTATAATCCCCAATTGTCGACATTTTTGTTTGTATGTGCTCTTATGTTGTTCTGCAGCACTGCTATATCTCACTGGTAACATTTCTGAGAGTGAAAGAAATTTTTATGTCAATATGATGGAATTTGATGCGACTGTCATACAAGTGAGAGGTTTAGCTAGCTTTAAAACCAGGTTCAATCCACTGTTTTCTATATAGGAACGTACCAAGTCAGAAATATGACAGTTGTTATCCATTCGTTTGATGTGTTTGAGCTTTTGATTTGTTATTTGATTTGGGACTTTCCTTTTTCATAAAACAAAAATAAACAAAATACGAAGTGAATAAATACAGCTATAAACAAACAATGGTATGCACTCATGGCTTACACATACTTTGGTTTGAGCGTTAACTGGTTAAGGTACTTTCAGATCTCGCTTCGGACGCATGAAACAAATAAAGTGTTATTTTCATTTGATTTAAATACAATAACATTTTAACAATACACCTGTTCAATAAAGCACGATGATTAAATTTAAATGCTTAAGCTTAATATTTAAATGAATTTTAGTACACGGCTTATATTTTTAAATCTGAAAACAAACACATGATACCTACTTGGCGAATTCGACACTTGATTTCTGAATAATTGTTATACGCTAATGGCCTGAAGAAACAAAATATATGTCCAACATTTGTAAGTCTAACACTAAAAAGTAGCCCTAAAAGGGACACCAGGTCAACATTAGCACAACCTTGTATCATACTAGCTACCCGGTCAACATTAGCACAACCTTGTATCATAGTAGCTACCCGGTCAACATTAGCACAACCTTGTGTCATACTAGCTACCCGGTCAACATTAGCACAACCTTGTATCATACTAGCTACCCGGACAACATTAATTTAGCACAACCTTGTATCATACTAGCTACCCGGTCAACATTAGCACAACCTTGTATTATACTAGCTACCCGGTCAACATGAGCACAACCTTGTATCATACTAGCTACCCGGACAACATTAGTACAACCTTGTATCATACTAGCTACCCGGTCAACATTAGCACAACCTTGTATCATACTAGCTACCCGGTCAACATTAGCACAACCTTGTATCATTCTAGCTACCCGGTCAACATTAGCACAACCTTGTATCATACTAGCTACCCGGTCAACACAACCTTGTATCATACTAGCTACCCGGTCAACATAACCTTGTATCATATATACTAGTTAGGAACGAAATATTGCATGCTACATGGTGTTTACAAAATACGTGGAGAAAGATTATCTTTATTTCTAGTGAATTGTAAATATTGTCTCGTACAACTGATATTTTTTATTTTATAGAATAATCAAAATCGGCCACTCAATTATTTATTAGTAATTCAACGGCAATATTTGTCATAGCAAATACTGCTATTTTTTGCTGGCAAAGTGCGTGACAAACAGGTATCATTTCCTTATTTTAGTACACTACGTTTAACTATTGCACTAATTAAAGGGCATTACTTTATTATGATATTAAATTATCTTATGCAACACGATTCTGTTGTTCAAATAATAGATTGCTAGGTTTGGTATAGCTCCCTAGAAATAGAGCATCTTGAAATACAAACATTTGCAACTAATATCATCATGCGTTGGGAGGAATAGTGAAATGATCACGTTGACATTTTCAATTGTATTTTCAAACGCGGTGTAGCCGTTAATTTTCAAACGTGGATAGCCGCTAATTACCTTCGTCACTGTCCCATTCATATTCTTCATCAAAATTTAATTCTGCAGGTGTCTGCGCTATTCGAGATTTGTTTCTTTTCAGTAGTCTTGAAGGTGGTTTAAACGATACTCTAGAAAGGTTCCGAGAGGCTGTCCTTGATGCGACATCTTGGTGTCTCTGCTCATCTCTCTTCCGAATGTCTTCGTCGTTCGGAAGATTTGTGCCAAGCCTAGAAAATGTTACAGTTGACGGCAGTCCAACGTCTGTTGCCATGTCATCAGCTTCCCCTAATTCTGGTGGAACTGCAAAAATGTAAATTACATTTAGACACAGACTATATTTGATTCCTCTAATTCTGGTGGAACTGAAAAAATGTAAATAACATTTAGAAAAAGGCTAGATTTGATTCCTCGAATTCTGGTGGAACTGAAAAAATGTAAATAGCATTTAGAAACAGACTATATTTGATTCTTCTAATTCTGGTGGAACTGCAAAATTGTAAATAAAATTTAAAAACAGACTAAATTTGATTCCTCTAATTCTGGTGGAACTGAAAAAAAGTAAATAGCATTTAGAAACAGACTATATTTGATTCTTCTAAATCTGGTGGAACTGCAAAAATGTAAATAAAATTTAGAAACAGACTACATTTGATTCCTCTTATTCTGGTGGAACTGCAAAAATGTAAATTACATTTAGAAACAGATTAGATTTAAATCCTCTAATTCTGGTGGAACTGCAAAAATGTTAAAAAGATTTAGAAACAGACTAGATTTGATTCCTCTAATTCTGGTGGAACTGAAAAATGTAAATAAAATATAGAAACAGACTTTATTTGATTCCTCTAATTCTGGTGGAACTGCAAAAATGTAAATTACATTTAGAAACAGACTAGATTTGATTCCTCTAATTCTGGTGGAACTGCAAAAATGTAAATTACATTTAGAAACAGACTAGATTTGATTCCTTTAATTCTGGTGGAACTGCAAAAATGAAGAAAAAAAACATTTAGAAACAGACAATAGTCGATTCCCCTAATTCTGGTGGAACTATAAACATGTATACATAGCATTTCGAAACATACTATTTGACTGACATAAAATAGGCGAGGCCATCGAAAACAAATTATAATGGGGTTATACGCCAATTACATCGTAGATACATTTGTAGCAACCAATGATACAAATATACACTGTAAAAATGGTGTTTAGATCCTAAACACAATTCTAAGCACATCTTTTGTGCACTTTTTTTTACATGTTTAGACCTAAACGTGTCTCAGTACAATGTGTTTAGGATTGTGTTTAGAATCGTGTTTAGCTTAGAAAAATGTGTTTAATTTCTATACACTTTCATTTTTAAACGTGTTTAAATTCACGTCATGTTTAAATATTATGTGCTTACTGAAAAATGTGTTTAGAAATTAAACACAATCCTAAACACGTTTAGATCTAAACATGTATCACAAGTGTTTAAATTCTAAGCACGATTTTTACAGTGTATTGATGGCTGATTTTTGTTTGCTTTATATCCAGTGACAAATTAAAATTATAGAAAGGTGAGTCAATATGAAGACTAAACACTATTTTCTATTTTTAAATTACATTGTGAAAAATGTTAGTACATGTATGTATCTCTTTTTCTGTATGTTCATGTTTGCCTTAACCGGTATGTGCAGTCAACAGACCCTGGTCAAGCAAAAAGAATCACATTGGACTTTAATCCATGATACGTGTATAAGTAAAAATTAAGGAGGTACCCAACATCTTCACTAAAATTAAATTTATCTCGTTTAATTTTCATAAAATTTTAACAAAATAGTAACTTTGACCCTTTTGTCAAAAATATAAAAAAAAATCAAAAAACTTTAACCACACACTTTACTGGGAATTGTTTTTATCACAGAGAAGCTTTAATATTACATAAACAGAGTAGAACGTGATTAAATCGTTCAATTGATTTGTACAGAGTTATCTCCCTGCAGTGTTATGTACCACCCAAACGCTTTCGACGATTTTGTGTGCTTTTTATACAAACGTTCACCTATCATTTTAGTTCGATATTACTTCCGAAAATAAAAATGATACAGTGCGCGGTAATATTTTTTCTCTTTTCACCAATAATTTAACGAGCCCGAGTTGTATGCAAAATTACACCAACATAATTATATGAGTTTGACTGTCCCTCTGGTATCTTTTGCCCCTCTTTTACATAGCATATTTACTGTACCTTGGTTATAATTCCAGATCTCACGAAAACTACTCTCTATTTCCGGTGAAAGCATCTTCTTTTGAGTTGACACGCTTTGCTAATTATTTCATATATTGTTTATTTGTTTTCAATCAGATAATACATCTAAATCCAAACGTTAGACGTTTAAGCAAATTAACAACCTGTTACTTAGAATTATAATTTGCTAAACTTGTTCCTTTATAGGTTTATATAATACTTACGACATCGTTGAATAACATTATCATTTAATCTATTTTCATTCAATTAAGTCATTTTAAATTATGTACTAGTACTGTATATGGTAAAGCTAAACAGTCATAGTATTTAAACACTTAATTTGTTTTCTTTGGCGAATTTAAGAAAATTTATTCCCCTACAGCCATCAATTTAGAATTTTTTCAATGTCTAACATGTTTTCAAAGAACGTCATTTTTTTCTTTTTTATTTCTTTTTTTTTTCTTTTTTTTTTATTTTTTTAGGGGGGGGGTCATTTAAGGCCGTCAGTCGTCAAAGCAGTCTCTCCAGCGACAGATATCCAAAGGTGCCAAATATTTGTGGGGGGTTAAAGGATACAAACACGGCGATATTGAAAAATACTTTTAAAATTTCAGTTTCGAGTAATCATCCGTGAGGGGGTGACACAGGTATGCTTATCTCTAAAACCATGATTTTTTGTAAGTGATTCCCTATTTCCACTTTTACGCATCTTTTTCCCAGATTCCACATTGTGTGGCCCTTATATCCCACACCACATCTATTTGTACCTCATATACCCAACATCACACCTTTTTGTACGCCTCGAGTATAACCATCATCATAAAAAAAAATTAACATCACATCCTACATCGCAACTTGTTCTACCCTTTAACGCTACACCAAACTTTTTGTACCCCTTTCTCCCAGAAAAACTTGACATTCCCCTACTCCGTAGTAGGATGCCTCGTAAAGGGATAATTTCACGCTTTCTGTACGTTTAATCACGGTGTACAGCGACTCTTAACGGAGTCAGTATGTGACATGTTGAAGGGAAACAACTCTGTCCCTTGTGACATTTTGCGAAGAAACGATTTGAAATGCCCCTTTCAATCATATCATCACTTTTTGCTGTTAATCATAACTTCCCTAGAATTCCCATTTTCCACAATCACCTATACCTATTTAAAGTATCATCATTAGTTTATGCTCGTTCTAATCATCCATGAAATATTGGCTGCTGAACATGAAAATTAAAAAAAAAACAGTCAAACAATTTTAAGTTAAAAACATAATAAGCTCAAGTTGGTCTTCCTCGACATATCTGTTGACGTTATATTGATACGATAATAATATCTTTAAATTACATATTTTTATCCAAATAAGTCTTGTTTGAATTATGTATTAAAAACTACAACAGAAAGGCAGCTTTTTTTTTGGACTGATAATATTGTTTTTGTTTGGAATTTTACGATTTATTTCCCTTATAGCCATACATGTAATATAATCAGAGTTCTAAATAAAATGTTTATTTTACATGCTTTCAAAGAAAATTAAGGACACATATATACATGTCTGCCGGCGCCAAATTAGGCGTTTTATTTTGGAATATATAACATAAACAGAATATTTAAATGTACTTTAAATTTAAGCACGTGTATTAATCTAAGATTGTCATAACAGAATTTCCCCGAGTAGAAGCTATCTGAGTTTACCGATTGATGAACTTCCGTTGTTTGCATTACATCCATACTATTCTGACTCTTTTTAATAGTTGACTCATTGCCAATCGCCAATTGGAGAAGCTCGTGCAAGTCTGGTGCCATAGTATGGTGGTATCGAGTCGGCCGAAGTAGCGATGAATATGGTGCTTATTTTATGTCACATATACGGATTGATGTTCCAATAAAATGAAGAATTGAATACATGATTTCAACAAAAGTGTTTCGTGTCGCAAATATTAACAGGAAAAAAACATATAAATAAATAAATAAATGACAATACTTGAAATATTTGCCACTGGCTGTTACACAAACGACAATCAGTCATAAACTAACACAAATGTTATTAGTCAACAAAATATGACATCCATTTATTAGAGTTATGATTTGGCTTATAGAATAGAGAAAAATGGGTAAATGGTGCAGATTACAGGACCAAAAATAATAATAGAGACAAATAGACCCCAAAAAGTTAAGAATAAAGAATGACGGTTCTTAAAATATACAAAAAAAGAGTATCATGTGTAAAATAGATAAAGAAAAGAGAGAACGGTCTTAAAAAATAGACAATAAAGACAAGAAGAACACATATCTATTCGTTCATTTTTTTACATAAATAAGGCCGTTAGTTTTCTCGTTTGAATTGTTTTACATTGTCTTATCGGGCCTTTTATAGCTCACTATGCGGTATGGGCTTTGCTCATTGTTGAAGGCCGTACGGTGACCTATAGTTGTTAATGTCTGTGTTATTTTGGTCTTTTGTGGATAGTTGTCTCATTGGCAATCATATTACATCTTCTTTTATATATATATTAGTTTTAAAATAGTCAATACTTACGGTACAAACAGAGTGAAAATAAATGTTTCGTTCACTAGCGAAAACTGACCCCTTTTAAAAAAAAACTCGAGAATCGGCAGTATATATGCGCTGACCATTATCGTATATATATATATTCAATTTTTGTCAATTTCCCATTTACTCCAGTCAAATTCATTAACCCAGAAAGTTTTCTGTATCGTAAAATAATGTCACTTATTCGTTTGTCAACTTCCCACTTACTCGGGTCAAATTAATTAACTTAGAAAGTTTACTTTATCAATTGAATTTTTATATTACTTAAAAACTATGACATTTATATAGTCAGCTTTCGTGATATAAAGCTGTGCTATTCATAAAAAAACAACGATCAATTCTTAATAAAGTAAAAAAGATAATAGATCACATTTTCAAATGACTTTAAACAATTGACTTTTTCTAAAAGGGAAGCAAGTGGGGGTATATCTGGTATAACAGAAAAATCGATTTCGAGTGCAACCTTTACTGATATATTATAACCACGATATAATATACGAACATGTGTTCTTTGTAAAATGTGGTAATATTGTCCCTGTACTTATGTAAATCTTGGGCTATTGCAAAGGGGAAAACAAGCAACCCTTAAAGTGTGTTTGATGGATTGGTGGAAAGATGCCGACGGGTTGTTATTCAGAAAGCGGGCTACACATTATAATTCTAAATACTAGTAGACCAATTTTGATACCATTTCGGTGTTTTCAGAGACAAGTTCGTCCAACAAGAAAACAAGCATACGTTCTTAGCTTTTAGATTGTATTCATAAAAACTGCCTTTCGTCTTTCCTTTATTTAGATTTCGTTTGTTTTTCAGGGGCCATCTAAGGTACAAAATTATGTTCACCATTAAACTTTAAAAGGGTTCATTTATATAATTTCCTCATATTTCCTTCCATTTTATTTTTCTAATTTTTAATATTTATTTTTGGAAAAAATTTCCATATTAAGGATCGAATAGATTTAATCTTCAAACTTGAAGGTGTTAAACTGTATTGTGGATTATTACAGTGTCATTAAATTACATCGAATAATTTTATTATTTTAGAGGGCGATTCGCAGAAAATATATAATCGATAAAATATAGACATTCCATGAAGACGTCTTTCATACAACATCCTTAAAAGACGAACTTTCAAATTGATACAGATAAAAGATTTGTTTGTGACTGGTATAAATTCAACGTATAAGTGTTAGGCTATAAAATCTGAAACTTATGAATAAAATTAATTCAAGGTATCTTCATATTACAAATTTTACTAAATGATTTGCATGTCTAGTGGATTGAATTCCTCACACGTTAAGGCATGCACATTTAAAGTCGTTTTGCAATTTAGTTATTCTATATTTTCGTGCAGTTATATATTTGGTTTGTATTTCATATCCTATAACATTTATTTACTTTTACAGTTAATCTTGATTTGATTATGGTAATTGAAATTATAAACTGAATTTTAAATAGAAAAAAACTTTAAAGTTAAAAAGGTGTTTCAATTATTAGCAAGAGTACTTTTAAGTAATTATATCAGTTAAACGTGCCGGATCTGAAATATGAAAGTGTTTACATATTTTTAACAAGTGCTTTTTAATCGAATAATTTGTTAAATATCTTTAAGGTATCATATTTTTCATTAGAATCCTATTTGAAAATTTAATGAATGTTTTTTTTTCCTTTATCATAATCAAAATTTTCATTTTTGTACCAGTACTAACAATCCCTGTGGACAAATAAGTCTAATTTCAAATTTAGAAATAAAATTACTGCTGTCCCACCATAGGGGGTCTTATTGGAGGTTCTGATCCCGGATCCCGCTTGCTGTTTTGTCAGATTCCCGTATTTCGCTTACACTATGTACGTAAGCAATTCTCATTTTTTTTTTTATTTCCCGTGTCCCGCTAGACTTCATTTCCCGTTTTCACGGCACAATAATTTGACTTTCACGTGTCACGTTTACAAAAAATTGGCAATCCCGCGTCACGCTCACTTAGACCCCAATGAGACCTACACCACATACACAGTGCAAACGCTATGTTGAGAAGACTTAGTCTTTGGTATCGTTGCTACGTAAAAAAATCTGTATATAATGTTCACTCTTGCAATATTTGCAGCTTGACGTCACCAAACTTCCATGGATTTCAACTTGTACAATACCAAAAAGTTAAGCAACACTTCCATTTAGATTAATGGGGGTTTGAGGACTTTTATCTTTGTAGAAATTTGAAGTTACTAGTCTAAATTTTCTCTTATCTATCGTAATTCGGCATAAGAGCATTACGATATCAGAGATCTATATATTAATTAGATCGAATTTTCTCTGATATTTTACGACCAAAAAGAATGCTTTAAGGGTACTAACATATCTCGGTCTGTCTGTTATTTATTCCTAGTGCTATAACAGTACATACACCATTTTAGAGTAGATCGGACATTAAATGTTACGATTGTTCAGGTTACCTACTTAATCGGATGAATTACGTACTTCGTAGAAAAATTAACCCATTTTAAATTCAGAATTAACCCAAAATATGACCAAATACTAAATCGTTTCTATACTTTTCGTACCAGGATGTCAGTACACCATAACTTTGACAAACTATTTAATTGTAACAAAAATGTAAATTGTCGAATAGAAATACATAAAATGAACTATACCTCCGATAACATGCGGCTACATCCAAAGTTTTAAAGTTATTTATGTCAGTATTCGTCATAATACGGTTTGTTTTATGGTTAGTTATTTCACGCATTAAGATCAAAATTAATTCTATGCTACTTAAGAAATACAAGGGTTTTATTCTAAAGATTTATTTTCGTGTAAGTAATTAAAAGGATCACAGTCAACAACTGAAGTTTTACCAATCAACATGCATTGTCACACAATGCGATCCTGTGTTTAATGACATATTTTGTTAACTGATGTTTTGACCACTGTCTACGAGTTTACTTAATGTAGGCAGTTTTAAATTTTAATAAACGATTAAGCATATTTTCGATGAGGATTAAATTCCAGAAATCCGTTAATCATATAGTCTTTGTATTTTGACAAGTTATATATATACAACTACAAGAAACTAGCATGTGCCTCGATATCATCCTAAAAAATGTGGTAAAAAAGATTCGGAAGATATCAAACTCATAAGTTAAAAATAAATTAACAACGCAATGATTGAAATAAGAAAAAGACCAACAAACAAATCACCACATAGAAACAAAAGACTGAACAACACGAACCCGATCAAAAACTTGGGGGTGATCTAAGATGTTCCGGAAGGGTACGCAGATATGTTTCTCATGCTAGTTTAAACCTGGTGATTAGTCTAATTTAGGTCACTTTAGAAAAACAGGGGGCGGGAATGTACTAACGAAAACATATCCGTTGTCATTTGTGAAAAAAAAAATATTCTGTAACAATCCACGAACTCAGTCCTGATGGCGTCTGTAAAATTCACAAAGGAATGATTTCAACAGCATTTGGAACTCTTGGTTACATATCTGCCCTGTGGAACAATATATATTATAATGGACTTTTGGACTATCACCAAACCATCCTATGACATATCTTAGACCTATAATAAATCAAAGCTGTCTAGCTTGATGTACTTCTAATGATTACGGGTTTAGGATTATATAAACGAAGTTATATTTACGTTCTAAAGGACCATTAGCTGGCAAATGCATAGTTATTGAATAACCAACTGACTCAGATTCTCAAATTTGATAAATATATACTAACAGTCTTACACTCATATAAAAATAACAAAAACCCGAATAAAACAATCAACAATGCATGGAATCATTATTATGTATATTTAAGACTGGTCGCAATCTAAATTAACCATGGAGATGACCTTCGAAGAGTGCCGATGGTATAAGACCCAATACAGATATAGATATAGAAAGGTAATTTGGTCAACGAAATTGTTTTTCCCGTCGGCCGCCATGGTTCGATGTTTTATTTATCTTAAAATTCATTAACGGAACGTCTTCATGACACGACCTAGTATAATAACTGTCTAAAAGCCCTCAAAATGCTGAATGAAGCAAAAAAAAAGACAATTGTGATAGAAAATTTTTATGAGACAGTGTATATCATGAAACCATTTCAAGACATGACTTGATGTCTTAACTTAACGGTATATTTTTGGATTCCTCCTAACTTGAGAGCCTTTAAAAAATAACTTAGAACTTACGATATCGCACAAGTGATGGTCATATGACAACATGGCTTACTCCTAAGAAACCTTCGAAAACGAGGTTCAAGACACAATTTATACAAATAGGAATGAGAAGTTCCTAAATCATGTTTACAACCCAGCTTCGAACTTCAAGGCATGAAATGTCAGATAGCAATTGGTTAATTATTTGGCCTTATGTCCGCATAATTTTGCATGACCAGTGTTTATTTTTTTAATATGAAATGGTTGTTGACATTTTAATTTATTCGTGTTTGGTATAAATTTGGTGTCAATTAAGGTTACACTATTATCAAACATCAGGCGTGGAACCAGGAGGAGTCAAGGGGTTGGAACCCCACCTTTTTGGACGACCTTTGTCCCTTTGTCCTGGGTTAGAAACCCCCTCCCCCCGTTTAATAATGGCTGGATTTTTTTATGTTAATGATGCGTATCAGACAACACAAATAAGAAACACATTAATGATGTTCGCTTCTCTTGTTTTTGAATGTTTGTGATAGCCTGGATAACTGGCCCAATCATACTGCGTCGAGCAAATCAGTAGCCAGGACCCCAGGCTATATGTTTGTGAGATATTCGGAATCTGGTGTTTTTTTCCATGTAATGCCATTGAAAAAAAATTTGCCGACTAACCCCTACTTTTCTTTTCATAATTTTATGACATATACAGTATACAGTAGTTTAAAAAGCTATTATTCAAAAACTTGTTATTTTTCTTAGTTTTGGAAATAAAAAACTTGCCTATTTTAAAGATGTGAATCATTTCCCGCCAAATTTCCGATGGCTTACATTGAATATCTCGAAAACAAGCACAATGATCCTTAATAATGTCTGCTCCTTTAACTTCTTTATTCGTATACTATCGATGTATAACGATCTAAGTTAATTCGTATACTATCGATGTATAACGATCTTTTAAAAAACCAGTTATTTTGAAACAGAGTAGCGAACATCCTTTGGCTTTATCTTATTTTTTTTTAAATATTTTTATTTTAAATATCAATTTGCCACATTATCGTAAATTTTATTTTTAAATATCAGTAGAAAATGTAAACAAATTGAATAATAATAATAATAATAATAATAATAATGTACGTAGGACAGTCAATCTTCGATCTATACAAATGTGATCGCGTATATTGAGAAGAAAAGTACAGACATTACTAAGAAATATATATATGTAACTTATATAGAAAACTTACGAGATACATCACTATCTTCTCTTTCATTCTTCAATTCTGTGATTAAAGAAGTGTATTCCTCCATTTTTTTTTTTTTTTAAATATTTTTCGTAAATATTTTTCAAGTGGCAATCCTCATTTCTCGTAAAATCTTAAGTGATAAACACGCTTCGCTAACGGATTTTAATCCTCAAATATTATTGTTTCATAAAACACCAAAGTGCATAAATATAAAAAATGTCCAAAATAGTAATTTTCCGGATCCCGACTGAAGAACGTACGTCAGCTGTTATAATGAGGAAAATTTAAACATGATTTTATTAGATTCTAATTTATAACCTATATATTAAAGGATAATAAAATGTCGATCAGTCATTTATAATTTGTGATAATATTTATGTTATATGATTCAAATTTGTTGTTATTTCATTTAAAATCAAAATGAAACGGATCACCGCATTGATTTACATAAGTAATCGATTTCACTTTTTTTAACTGAATTTTCACGTAAAGTAGGTCCATTAAAAACAATTTAGGAATACATTTTAATGTGGACATAAATTGTGCGGTATATACTTATATTAAAATTAATGTTAAACATCGTTCTTTTGTCAATATTTGATGCATTTAAATAATTATCTGTACTGTAAGCAAAATTTCATATATTAATGGGCTTTCCGGTCAAAAAATTATAAATGGATTCTCTTTTTTCATTATTTTAGTCAGTCCATTACTATAATCATATTTCAAAACTGATGAAAGCCAAAGTATTTGATATCTTTGATCGAAGGATTTCACGAAGTAAATATGTTTGCTTTGGAAGATACAAGGGGTCTAATATACCGTTACACAGTGTAAATAATGGAACTATATTAAAATGAAATTACGTTGTATGATCGTTAATACCTTATAATCCTTAAAGCCAATAGCATCACAAGTAGTTCTTAGTCATACATGTTTTTAAAAATTACGGGCACTGGTGACATGTAATCCTTTTTTATGAAACGTGGTTTTTTTTAAATATTTCAATGATCGCTGCTTCGCACGTTTTTATCTCCATTCACAAATTTTAGTTGACCTATTGCATATAGTATAAGAAAAAAAGACCAAAAACTCAAAAACTTAACTTTGATCACTGAACTATGAAAATGAGGTCAAGGTCAGATGACACATGTCCAACGGACATGTAGACATTACAAAGATTCTATACATCAAATATAGTATATCTATTGCATATAGTATAAGAAAAGCAGACCAAATCACAAAAACTTAACTTTGATCACTGAACTATGAAAATGAGGTCAAGGTCAGATGACACATGTCCAACGGACATGTAGACATTACAAAGATTCTATACATCAAATATAGTTTACCTATTGCATACAGTATAAGAAAAGCAGACCAAATCACAAAAACTTAACTTTGATCACTGAACTATGAAAATGAGGTCAAGGTCAGATGACACATGTCCAACGGACATGTAGACATTACAAAGATTCTATACATCAAATATAGTATACCTATTGCATACAGTATAAGAAAAGCAGACCAAATCACAAAAACTCAACTTTAACCATTGAACCATAAAAATGAGGTCAAGGTCAGATGACACCTGTCAGTTGGACATGTACACAAGTACAATCCTTCCATACACCGAGTATACTAGCCTATTACTTATAGTATCCGAGATATGGACTTGACCACCAAAAATTTACCTTATTCACTGATCCAGGAAATGAGGTCGAGATCAAGTGACGGACATTATGACCATGCAAAGTACGCCCATATGATATATAGATCCTGGCAAACTTACCGCTCCTTTAAATAAACTTATTCCAAAATGTTACCAATCAGTCAACACTGTAATAAGATCATTGAATATTGTTTTATTGGTATAAATATTGATTATGTTATCAGTAAATTAAAGTCAAATTAAATATAACTAGTATTTTATATACATACATATTCATGGATCTACAATCTGTCGATATCTATATCTGGGCATTGCACAAGTTCATGTTTTTTCTCTGACTGTTTATGGCGTCTTTACACTAAATCCTTTGGATGTTGGATGTGTACAGATTGATAATTTAGTCTTAGATGCATTATTTTTTTTATTAGTTGTTAATGGCTAAGAACTAGCTGTCAATTAACTGCGAGTGCTCTTAGATCTGTTCCTGGTGTCTTTTTGTTGTTGGGATGTACAAGTTCCCGGCCATATCCACTTGTATTTTTGTCCATCTGATGAGTTAAGTCCTATTCAACAGATTTTTATAGTTCGTTCTTATGTTGTACTGTTATACCAATGTCCCAGGTTAGGGGATGGTTGGGATCCCTCTAACATGTTTAACTCCGCCACACTATGTATGTATGTGCCTGTCCCAAGTCAGGAGCCAGTAATCCAGTGGTTATCGTTTGTTTATGTGTTACATATTTGTTTTTCGTTCATTTTTTTTTATATAAATAGAGTCGTTAGTTTTCTCGTTTGAATTGTTTTACATTGTCTTATCGGGGCCTTTTATAGCTCACTATGCGGTATGGGTTTTGCTCATTGTTGAAGGCCGTACGGTTACCTATAATTGTTAATTTCTGTGTCATTTTGGTCTCTTGTGGAAAGTTGTCTCATTTGCAATCATACCACATCTTCTTTATATTATCATATTACTCATAATAAGAGAGAAATTAACATTACAAAAAATATTAACTTTTTTTTCAAGTAGTCACTGAACCATGAAAATGAGGTCAAGGACAATGGACATGTGACAGACGGAAACTTCGTATCATGAAGCATCTATATACAAAGTATGAAGCATCCAGGTCTTCCATCTTCTAAAATATTAAGCTTTTAAGAATTAGATAACGCTGCCATAGTAGGCGCCGCTATCCCTATGTCGAGCTTTCTGCGACAAAAGTCGCAGGCTCGACAAAAACGATCACCGCTACATATGTCTTTGATATCTTGGAATAGTACTTTGTCGATAACTACTACATTGGTCTATGATATTAATCGATAACCGAGACAAATCTCTTTGGTATAAAATGATACATGTATATCTGCATTTGATATTCATCGATAATCGGTTATTTTGTGTGTTTGATATATGCGTCCATCGATAAATACTACATTTGTTGTGATGATATACATATATGTATCGACATACGTGTATGATTTTGTCAGATAAGCTATACAAATGTAAATAGTATGGTAAAATGGTGAATAGCTCAGCTGTTTAACTTCCCGAAGAACATGTTTACGGGAAGCAATCATGACACCCCTTGCTTTGTATTAGTCTAAGACGGAGAAGCTAAGCTGGGGTTTTATCTTAATGAGTAAGTAACCTGTAACTAAACTGTTACAGTTACATAAAGATATCATTCTGACATCAAGTCTTTAATTTCAATCCAAAACTTCGTATGCTTAGCGGAGAAACAGCAAATACCAGTTTTTGCGCCACGGCTTCAATCAAGGCGAGCTCGCTTTCTACAAGATCAAGTTGAAATCATTCATGTCGATATGTAAACAGATTTCTATTTTAAACGGTATGTTCAGTCTTGCTGTAATAAAAAAAAATATTCCACGCATCTTGGAGACTATTACACTATAATGCTGGTAATTTTCGATATAATAGAAAAAGAAGAAATATTGACACTTGTTTTATTGCAATGTCTGTTATTCTGTGATAGTGCCTATGTATATTTGATTTCAGATGGGACTTTCTATACTAGTATAGAAAGTACTAGTATAGAAAGTCCCTGGTTTCAGTAAAATCTTTTAAAAAAGATTAGCTTATTATTTTTGTTTGGCCTAACTAGAATTACTATAATGGGGGAAAAAGCAATCAAGTCAGGCTTATAAACCAGCCTTTTAATAAAACAGACTTATTTTAAGGTTTCTCAAATAACCATACACCGGTTGTTCCACGTCCGGTGCTGATTCCAATATTTACAATTTTAAGTTTACGATCATCCATCATCATCATAAACTCTCTGTTATTTTCTTTGAGTCCCATTCCGACTTGAATTATCTGGTTTTTCCAACTGATCCAGAAACCAGTAAACCTTTTGCAATTTAGAAATGACCTTGTGAAGGTCACGATATTTGTCCCGCGTTTTTCAGTTCGAATGGCGGACCTCGTGTTGCCATTTAGTCCAATGGCTATTTCTATTAACGGACCTTCGTCGCCATATTCTGATGTCAAAACAAGATAAACATCCGAGCAGGATTTGACACTGAATGAGAGAAACTGTTGTTTAAAAGGAATGTTTCCTATTTCACATCTCACCATTCTGAACTCGTACTTTTCCGGTGTTGTAAAGGTTTTGTTACCTGAAAGTTTAACAAAATATATAATATAGTATCGACAGGTTTGTTCTAAACTGTATACACTGTAAAGACAGATATTAATTGTAAAAAATAAAATTTGCAAGTCAGACTCGAATTGATAAAATTCCTACATGCACTTTTTTAATATTATTTTGTTTCAAACTCAAGTTGTCGTTGGTTTCATATTCGATTTTTTATGGCATTATTTCTGTAGTATAATATTAGTTACATAGTGTGCTAGTGACCTAATACGGTATATATGGGGTCAGTAAATTTCATATGGGGTGAGAGCGAACCTCGAATCCCCATATCAGGGGCGGATGCAGGAATTTTCGAAAGGGGGGTGCTAACCCAGGGCAAAGGGGGGTGCAGGGGGGGTGCAAAACATATGTCCCGATACAAATGCATTGATCGGCAAAAATAAAGGGGGGGTGCGCACCCCCGGAAACCCCCCCCCCCCCCCTGGATCCGCCACTGCATATGGAATTTACTGACCCCATATATACCGTATTACGTCACTAGCACACTATGTAACGAATTTATCTTACCGACTATCTTAACGTGTGAAATTAAGACTAGTAATTCTCAAAATGAGCAAGTCTTCATTACTGTTAGCATTAAAAAAAATACTTCCATTGATCCTACAAAAACAGATGCCAACAATAACGACTTGTAAGGTTTAAATGTGTTTTATGAATTTATTTCAATCTTAATCATCAATTTCTTCGTCTGTTGTCACTTTTAAGTTTTTTTCTCAGTACCGTTTTGTTTTTATAAAGGGACATAACACCATTACGTGTATGAAATAAGCCCCGCCCCCTTCTTACCTTATATGGAATATAAAGGGACGTAACTCCACTACTAGCCATGTATGAGATAAACCCCGCCTCCCTACTAACCTAATATCAAATATACACGGTTTGCACGCGGACGCTTTTAACCAATCATATTCCTGGAAATGTATAGGAGGTAAGATAAATAAGGCCGTTGGTTTCTCTTTTGAATTGATGTACATTTTGACAGTTCCATGCATATAAGGATCTTCATATACAGTGCTTTTTGCTTTATGGGAGGCTATACATGGATATGAAATTGTCAAAAGATGATTGTCAATGACAAAATGTTGAAGGTCTTTAAATTAATTTAATTAAAAAAACAAAACATTAATTTTATAAATGAACGGAATACGATTGCGCGCAATTTTATAAAGCATTTGCGCATATATATCTGTTCAAATTAATTAAATATAATTATATCGAAACTTTTTAGATTTGACTTTATTCATATATTTTTTAATTAAATTTCTAACAGTTTAATACTAGTATGTACATGTAATTTGGTCGATTTTAGTTTGTTTATGCCGTATTTAGCACTATAATTGGTTATTAATTTCGTTGCGGTCAGTTTTATTTATTGGTGGACAAAGCCACATAGTGCTTGGAGAAAAGAAAAAACTTTAAAACACCAACACCTCAGTGTTGACAGCCTATACATGTATACTCGTACAGTTATTCAATATAAAGTCTAAAAACATTAACATACTGGCTGGATTTAAGAATTGCCGGAATGTAGGATCGCAATGTCTCGTTTTCGTGATTGCATCGCAGGCGAGACAAAAAAAGAGAAGTGGAGTTTCATTCAATGAGACAGTATTTAGAAAATTGAGACAAAAAAATATAAGGGTTTCAACGTTACATTACGCAGGTGTCTACAGTGACGGATTAAAAGGAGGTTCTCGGAATGGACCTCCCATTTTTACGATTCATGCTTTTGAAAGGGGACATATGGTTAGAACCCTTTTAAAAATGGCTGGGTCAACCCCTGTGTCTATATAACGTGTAAAGCTCAAATACATTTAAAGTCTATAAAAATAGTAAAGAATTTGAAAGTAACATCAACTATCTTTTTACTTACCTGAAGGTGACTCAAAATTGTCATAATGATTAACACTCGGTGATGTAGTAATGGAGGGTCTGAAAATTAAGAATCCAACTACTGTTACACCACTACCTACAAGTAGCCCCAAAAAGAATAAAACACAAAGTCGAAGTCTTTTCTTCCATTTTCGTTTTGATTTGATGTTTAGTTTTGGTTCAATATAAGTATATATTCCGTTAGAATGTTCATTTAAAGCCGAATAAATATGAGGAACGCTTTTCCTTGTATCTGGTACTTCGTAACCATTTGATTTGACCTGAATTTCCATCCATAAAATATGTTGAACGAAATAAAGATGTGTAAGAAAATATATGGAACGCCATCACTGCCTTTTAAGAAGAAACTACTATGACATGATGCAAATGTTGCTTACATGATGTGAATTCTCCCTTACATGATGTGAATTCTTCATTACATGATGTGAATTGTTCTTTACATGATGTAAAATCTTCTTTACATGATGTGAATTCTTCATTACATGATGTGGTTTCCTCTTTACATGATGTGAAAACTTCATTACGTGATGTGGTTGTTTCATTACCTAATCTGAAAGTTTTATTACATGATGCGAAAATTTCTTTACGTTATGTTAAAAAAATCTGTGTCTTATTTCTATTACATTATGCCAAAATATATACATCGTAATGTCAAATTGGTATTACGAGGTAAGAAACTCATATGACGTTATGTGAACACTTCATTATGTCAAAACATCTTTATAAGAACACGGGACCTCTCGGACGTTATTATTATTATTCAGACTCCTTGGATTTTTTCCAAAGCTATAGGGTAAAATATTTTGCCCCATAACACCAATTTTTATTTCATAAAAATCTTCAATAGCTAATTTTGAGATCCAAGTAATACCAATGCAAATGCAAGGTAAAAGTCCCAAGTCAGCCTTTTCCCGCCATTTTTTTAAAACTGAAATATCTCAAAAAGGAGCTCCATGACCTATCAATATTTTTTAGCTTATTTTGTTCCTTAGCTGATGCTCTTTCGACTTATAGTATCAATTTTAATTTCTGTGTTTTTTTTTTTAATTTCAACTAAGTACATCCTTAAATGCATTTAAAGGGAGCTGAATATAAAACTTATGTAAGTTATGAGTGATGCTATACATTTAGAGCTTATATAAGCATGGCCGTGTCATATTTAAAATTTTCTTTTTAAGTATAAGTCTTTTTTTTTTATATATATATATAAATTTAGGAACCTAATTCAAATGAATTTTATATGAAAATATTACTTTTTAGAGGCAATGTTGGCAAACCCCTTCCTAAAATTATTCGAAAATACTTCTCCTATATCGTGTATATCCAGAAACTATACGGTACATGTACAATTGTCTCACTTACGTTACTTTGTTACATATCTCACTTATAAATTAACAAATCTATTAATTTATCTAAACTTAAAATAATAAATCCATAAAAAATGGCTAAGAAGTGATACACAAACTTAAAAAGTGTTGACAAGCATTCTGAAAGTATTGCATGGCAATACGTAGTCCCCTACCAGTAAAAATTCATTATTCTCAAACAGAAAATTTGAAATTGATGTGTAAATTGTAATGTTAAAAGTAGATACCAAATACCAAATCAATATAACGGTAGTTAGACAAGCATGATTAAAACATGTGCAGAACATTGTGTGAGTTTTCTAGGTCTAAGGATCACATGAATTTGCAAAATATATACCATCAAACCAAAACTAAATTTAAACTTAATCTGTAACTTGTAATGGTAAAAACTATAAACCAAATTTCAAATCTAAATCTGTAAGTTAATGACAAAACAAATAGTGGAAAATTTATTTCTTGCATTATTTTTCTAAGTTCGAGGACCATAACTTTGCAAACACAATTCGCACTTGATCTGTAACTTGTCGTGGTTTCACTACTAATTTTTATGCCAAATTTTAAGTCAATATGTTTAAAAAAAATAAAAAAATATGGAAACCAATTATCTGAGAGAATTTTCTAAGTCCAAGGGCCATAACTCTGCCAAAAATCCTCAAACCGTAACAAAATTAGAACTTGATCTGTACTTGTCAAAGTTATATTATATACTAAATATCAAATCAATATCTTCAAGCATGGACAACAACAGTGCCATATCTCTTGCACGTAAAAGACATCCTTGTAGATTTCGAAAACGAGTAGGCTAATGCCTCTACAAATCAGAACTCGCATTTGCAAAGTGGAAAGGGATTTAAATAAGTTGCAAAACGTGTTACCGAATACACTACAAATAAATATGTTTAAAACTAAAAAATGCGGAAAGCTAGTTTTCCGGACGGACATTCTGACAGACGGATAAAGTGCAAACCTAAAGTCCGCTTCAACTTCGTTGGTAAGGGACTCATAAACGTTTAGATATAATACTGAGGTTCCCGTAAATATGAACCTTATAATAGTTTATCATATACTTAGCATTAATATGATAGCTTTTGCATATGTGTAACGAACGGAAGTACACAAGCCATAATTTCCCACCCAGGCTGATAACCCATATCAGCCCGGTCTGATAACCCATATCAGGGGCGTCTCGTGCAAAAACCCATAACAGTGCTTCTCGTGCAAGTTACTTCCGGTGTTTCCGGTATCGGTTGTTTATTTTTTCCATTGTGACGTCAGATATTGATGACGACGTCAAAATTTACGGGAACAGTTTTGTGGGGATAGTTTAGTACTTACTAACAAATACCATTGGCAATTATGAATCATTTTATAGTACAACAAACATGGAGTAATAATGATCATGAAACTCTTCCAACTACTCAATGTTTCAAAATGCCTCTATAGGAAATGTTACCATAAAATGTACATATATGTATATGGAGGTAGTGATGCTGTTGGTTGCATTGACAGTTGTAGTATATTGGATTTATAACTTAACTTCTTTATAAAGTTTTTGACTGTTTTAGTTGTTGCATTTGTGTTTTTTTTTTTTGCCTTACATAAAACTATTGTCGGAAGTATATGATAAAGCGATTAATACATGGCCTTTTCCATATCAGCCTGGGTATCATCCCTCGACCCATATCAGCGCCTCGACTCCGTCTCGGGCTGATATGGGGGTCTCTGGATGATACCCAGGCTGATATGGAAAAGGCCATGTATTAATCTCTATGTAATGAATGTGCCTAGTTAATTCCCCTTACTTTTGGATAGATTAATTATTTGTTGATTACAGCTAATTTCCTAATGCATGTAAAGCAAAACTTTGGTTGGATTGCTTGCTTTGTTCCTATGATTGTTTATACAAGCTTGGTAAATAAGATTGAAATCTTTAAACAATATATATAGGCGTAGTCGAAACTGTATATGTAATATTTGAATTTGATTGGGTGTTATCCTAATGATTGTACAAAATTTAAAAAAAAGCAAGGAAGCTAACTAAAGTCTTGCTCTACATGTTTTCGGAAATTAGCTGTAAATGTTTATTTTAAGTTTAATTTGATTTAAACTCCATCATGTCCATAGTGAGATAAAAGTAAGGATTGTTAATTTAACTGATTTAGTATTTAACTTTTGATGTTTCTGTAATGTTTAATGCATATTAGTTTATTCAATTTGTTTT
Organism: Mytilus edulis; assembly: GCA_019925275.1. NCBI lineage: Eukaryota > Metazoa > Mollusca > Bivalvia > Mytilida > Mytilidae > Mytilus > Mytilus edulis. The sequence goes on along the minus strand of CM034361.1, from coordinate 124,320,849 downwards.
CAGTACCTTTAATGTAAAAGTTATCCGGTTTAATGACAATATAAGGATTTTAATTGTTTTTCAATCGGAGTCGGCCTTGTACAGGTCTAAAAAAACTCGCCGGACTGTAGTATAAAAAAGAAGATGTGGTATCATTGCCAATGAGACAACTATCCACAAAAGACCAAAATGACACAAACATTAACAATTATAGGTCACTGTACGGCCTTCAACATTGAACAAAGCCCAGTAGTCCACTTGAGTTTAGAGTTAGTCACCACTTCGGTGCAGTTCGCTAGACTGAGTTAGTCATCTCTTCTTGGTGCTATTTTACTACTTAAAATACAACGCGAAGCCAATTTACTTTACTAAGGACTAACTCTGGGAACACTTTATTTTTCATTTTACATTTGAAATTACTCTATTTTTGAACTTCATTTAAAAAAGTTTTTTAACTCTCTTTTGTCCGCAATTATTGTACATTTGTGACTAAACAGAGTCTCATTTATTTAATTGTCTGTTGTTCAGCTATAATCTGACATCAGGTGTCCAAATGGTCGAATAGGGACACAATACTGGCAACTACACGTCCCGGGAGGATGGTCTCATTTAACAATTTACATGACGTACAATTATAAGGTGACGATCACATCAGGTAATGCAGTTCTATCATCACGTACTGCAATATTCACATCATACACTAAAGTATTCGCATCATGTACAAGGGTTTTTATTTTAACAGCACATAAGGAAAGTTTCGCATCATGTAATGAAAAAACCACATCACGTAAAGACGTTTTTACATCATGTAATGCAGTTTTCACATAATGTAATGAAGTTTTCACATCATGTAATGTAATGAAGTTTTCACATCATGTAATGAAGAGTTTACATCATGTAATGGAATCACATCATATAATAAGTTCACATCACGTAAAGAAGAATTCACACTGTAATGAATCACATCTTATAAGAATCACATAGTAATGAAGAATTCACATCATGTAATGAAGAATTCACATCATGTAATGAAGAATTCACATCATGTAATGAAGAGTTCACATCATGTAAATGAAGAGTTCACATCATGTAAGAAGAATTCACATCATGTAATGAAGATTCACATCATTAAAAGAAATTCACATCATGTAAGAAGAATTACATCATGTCATAGATTCATCTATATAAAGGAGAATTCAGCATCAGTAAGCAACATTTGCATCATTCATAGTAGTGTCAATTATAAGCAGTGATGGCGTTCATAAAATAGATCATTATTACAATTATGAGCAATGTTAATTATATGTATATATTACAAATAACCACGCTCAGGTCAGTAGCTGTCTCATATATAGCATGATATAAGTTTTTTCGTTAAGTTTTTGTTTCCTGTTAAGATGATAGCTATCATGTCATAAGGGATAATATGTTCGAGATGGGTTTTTTTTCCGATAGACGTTTTCACACAAATATTTACTTGAAGAACATTAAAAAATTTAATAATTTTCTCTTCTAAAGCTGTGTGTTGTATTCTTGTGTTAGTCTCTGATCCTGTCCATAACGTTAAAGTATGGTATTAGTTTTCTGTTTTGCTTTTTCCAATCATATTGTGTTGTAAAATGATGCCCTTTATGGGTTCTTGATTAGATTAATAAAATTCTTATCTTATCTTATTCTTGATAATTGACGCCGTAAGGGACGACATCAAAAGTTCAATGTAGGATAAAAAAACTTAATGCATATGGGTCATTTTCAAAAAATGTCGAATTTTGAAATTGAAAAATTTATTAAAAGTTACTTATTCAAACAACCCTCTACATAAGCAAATCAAAACAAACAGTACTTTAAGAACAACATATTAAAAGATGCAATCTTAATGATGTCATACAAGAATATCTTGAAACATTTTTTGATCGGTGGTACAATACTTTGTCTATCCTGTCACCATTTTCAAAAGAAATTTTGGGTTATTAAGAAAAGGTTTAGATAAAATGTTAAGCTTGTTTTACGTTACCAATTAGATGGGTTTCAAGAGAATAAACTTCTATATATATTCATTCTGTAAAATAATTATTATTTGCCAATTTTCTAGGTTGTACTGAAAAATGGCTCTAAAAATTGGTTTTCAAAGGTTGTAAAAATTACCACCAGTAATGCAAGTCTAAGATAGCAATGTATATTGTATGGCCTTTTTTCACCCTTTCAAATAAACCCAACATCAAGCAAATCCCTTATAAGTTAATTTACTTTTCTCTTTATTTCTTTGGTAACAGGAACGTACGTTTCTGATATATCACTATATAAAAGTCTATCCTGTTACCTCTTTGTCTATCCTGTTACCGATATTAGTATTGCACCTGCAAATGCTTAATTGGGAAGATTAAGACATTATAACCTTAAGATGAGTTCAAACAATGAAATATTTCATTCGTTTTCCACCTACATGTTAAGATAAAAAAATTAACGACGTTTTTGTCTATAATTGTCTATCCTGTTACTGTAACCATAGCAACCATAGTAACAGGATAGACAAATTTCTTCGTTTTTGATTGCTGTTGTGAAATAACTACTCCCTTTGGTGAAGTGATTATGGTTTTCTATTGTGAATTTGGTTTCCAACACGTTATTGCACTTTTTACACCCATTCTGTTAGTGTAATTAATCAAAATGGTTGGTAACAGCATAGACATGAAAAAAAGTACGCTCTATTTTTTTCACTAAATGTCTTTAAATTTCTTTTCTCTACACTGTCGTTCAAGAAACGAGGCGTTTTAAATGTAAAGATTACTTTGCATTTTTGAAATCAACACTGACTGATTCAATATTCATAGGGAGAATAATTTAACGACTGATTTAAGTAGCGGTAACAGGATAGACATGAACCTCCTGTACGCTGATTGAACTTAGTTTGTAGATAATTTGTTACATACAATGATAAAGAAGCTACGATTTTTCGTTAGAATTATAATTAAAGTTCTTAGAAAGTCCCTTTTGCAGATATCAAGGCGATCAGAAAATCGGAAAAAAATCGTTTGAAATGTGTTTTTTCTGACAATGTACGCACACAAATACCCCCAAAATCGGCCTTAAATGCAGTTTAATCTTATCAAAATAGATGTAAGGTGTGTTTATTATTAATGTTCTGAATCGCAAATCCGACAAGCTTTCATTTAAACCATTACAACTGAAATTTCCATTAGAAATAAAAATTTTAGCATGGGTGTACTGAAAATTCGACATTTTTTGAAAATGACCCATATAGTTTTTTCACTAACCCCCAACGTTACTGCTTAATTTGGGAAAAATTGATTGGCCAATAAGGATATATGTAAAATTGATGTCAATTAAACAAAACTTGCAGCAATCTTGACCCCCACCCCCAAACTATTTGAATTAAGTTTTTTTTTATCCTTGTTGATTTTTTTATGTCGTCCCTAAGCCATGTGCGCATGAAAACGTTGTACGCGTTGACTCGAATATTACCATGTTTAAAATCTGTACATTTTGTAATCATTGGATGTTCAAATTTGTTTTTCTCTGTTTCATCAGTGGCGTAGTTTCTATACAGAGGCAATGCAACAATTCCTCGCTATATGTATTTACCAAAATGTGAAATTATTATTTCGTAGCATACTAGTAGTACATGTATACGGTTCTCTCTTTCGTTAAAGATCTACAGAAGTATGTTTCCCTGCAAACTTAAGACGAATTGAAAGAAGTAGTTCAACCTTAATATACTAGTACGCTATAGGTTTATGTAAAAATCTGAAAACGGCTCCTCCTTGTAAATAGATAAAACTGCAATGACAAGTTTAGTTGTTGTAAAGCCAGTATAAAAATGACGCCAAGCGTGATGTACGATATAGAATATAGTAAACCTGAATTTCCCATGCATCAAAAGCGCTAGTCCATGCCGAATCACGGGGGGGGGCATCTGCAGACATATTCTGCTTGTTCTTCTACATATGCTGATTCTTTGCGCAAAATATGGAACTTTAAATCAGATACATTTATCATCCTTTTTTAAATAAGATAAGATATGATTGGATACAGGTTGTGTATTAAGCCTTTTCTTAAAGAAGTAGAGAATGAGGTAAACCAACATGTACCTGTAGGTTCGAATGTACCCTCCCTTTAACATGCTTAACCAATTCTATAATTTGTACTTAGATCCCTCCTCCTGCTCGGTTTATTGTTGATGATTTTCTAGTACTTGATATGCATGAAATATTTGCTACTGAACATTAAACAAACATAGAAATATCACCTATTGCTTCTATAAAATTCAGATTGTTTGGCACTGGCTTCACCCTAGAATCATTCCCTTGCTATCAGCATTAAGACCATGGACTATTTTCGTTTCGGACAGACGGATTCGAGTGGTAACTCGACCGGCTTTCGCCTTATACAACGCAGGTTAAATAAAGCAAGTTTTCAGTCTAACAATGTACACTCAGTGACGCTGAACCATGTTGCTACACGTATAGTATAAAATGTTTGTGCAATAGAAATTTACAAGCAAAAACATAAAATGATGCAGTTCCAAATATATGAAATTATATTTGTATATACATTATATATACTCAATATGCGCTAAACCAGTAATTTTTTGTGTCCTGTACTCGAATGACGTTATAGTTATTGACCAAGCAAGTCGGTATATGCCATTTAATCTGCACAGCACGAGATGACCCAATAACCCGAACGACGTAGGAGTTCGGGTTATTGGGTCATCTCGTGCTGTGCAGATTAAATTACATATACCGATTTGATTGGCCAATAACTGTTTTAACACATGACGCAATCAATTTACGTGAACGTTTTAGAAATGTAGACGTTATTCCGCAATCCACTGATCCTAGGAAAGTTTCTTGTAGGGGAAATACGACTTTGGTAAGTTTAAAATTAATATGTTTTTTGATATTTAGACTCATTCTAAAATTGCGATTTAATGGTGTATTTATTTTTATCGTTTCCGTTAAATTTATTCCCAATTTTTATTTAATTGGTGACGATTAAGACTTTGACAAATTGTGTACTTTCAAATTGGTGTATGAAAAGAAAAATAACTGCAAGGGTTATTGAGTTTAACTTAGATTAATTGCTTTTGAATTTCTTTCCCTCAATGATATGCTTAGAGAAAAAAAGAACCGAGGAATATGTTATATTACCTAAATTTTAAATGTTAAATAAACAGAAAATACATTTCTCTTTTAAAACATTTACCCCCCCCTCCCCCCCCCCCCCCCCAACCAATTTCCTTTTTATCTTCTGTATTACTTTTTAAGACACGTCCATCTAAATAAAGTCTGATTGATCTCCAGCTAACCAGCTATTCCCCGTTTTGAAACTAACTTAAATATGATCTTCATTAAATTCTATCCAAAAATAGTCCTTTTATAGGAATAGCTATCCAAAAAGTCGTTATAATTCCATTGAGTCTGAAACTAATCCAAATCAGATTTCTTTTATTCGGATATTCGAAGATACATTTCTTTTTTGTCAGAAATTACCAAAAATTGTTTTAACTATCTTTCTAACTTTAAAACACTGATTTAGATTTACGTTTTACACAAAATATAATAAAATAGTTTATGTCCCAGCTTAGATAAAAAAAAAAAGGAATGAGAAACCTTTCGTTTTCCTATTTTTAAACTACGATGTTTGTACGAAGTTCAACTTTGTCGTAATTTCAAGGCAGATAGCGGATTCGGGGGTGGGGGCGAATAGGTCTTTAACCCTTGGATTGGACAAAGTATCGTGTTTTAGCTTAAAATCGTCAATTTTGTCTTTAGTCTCGCTACACGCGGTGATATTTTTTTTAATTTGATAGAATAACGCCCCTTTTAAAATCTAGGAACCGTCCCTTAAGATAAAAATAGATTTGAACTGTGCAGTATATCTGAGGTAGTTAATGCACACCTTTGCTGTGCATTATCCAGATTATAACACTGTAAGAACAAAGAGATTTAACTCTTGCCATGTGTTAATTACACTTATAACATTTACTTATTTCGGTCGTTCTATTTAACCTTTATGCAGCCCGGTGAATCATTTGTGATATCAAGTTCAAACGGAAATAAATTCATATTCAACATAATACCACAAAATATAATTCATGTATGGTTTTACATGTTCATATTCGGATATACTACAGTAGTGATACAACTACTAACTACGGATCTAATAACATAGGACTTGTCAGAGACAAAATTTCATAAGAAAGTGACCTCTTTAAACAACCCTTACAAACCAATCAAATACTATATGATATTGACCCACAAGAGTTACCCTCGTATAGCGAAGACTAGCGTCTGTAATAAGAGGGTTTTACTACAAGTATTCCATAAACTTAACAATATCAAAAATTTATGTAAATGAGGTCAAGGTCAGTCGAATCCTTCCAGACAGACATGTAAACTTTACAATCATGCCAAAGCTTTACTACATAAACTCAACATAATCCAAGAAATTGATGTCCAGGTCAGATAAACCATAGAGAAAAACATGTACATCTATAAAGCATGATGCCATCCAATACACCAAATATAGTTGCCCTATTGTTTATAGTTTCTAAGAAACAGACGTAACCAAGAAAACTTATCATCGACCAATGAACCATGAAAATGAGGTCAAGGTCAGATGATACCCTGCTAGACAAACGTATACCTTACAATCCTTCCATACAAAATATAGTTGATCTACTGATTACAGTTTAAGAAAAGCAGACAAAAACTTGAAACCGAGCAATGAACCATGAACATAGGGTAAGGTCAAATAAAATCAGCCATACTGACATGTACATCATAAAATATGTCCATACACAAAATATAGTTGACCTACATGTATTGCATACAGTATACGAAAAAAAAGACCAAAACACAAATACTTTACTGACCACTGAACCATAAAGATGAGGTCAAGGTCAGATGACACGTGCCAGTTGGACATTTACACCTTAAAATTATTCCATACACGAAGTAAAGCAGACCTATTGGTTATATATATAGCATCTAATATATTGACTTGACCACGAAAATTTAACTTTTTTCAATGACCCATGAAATGAGATCAAGGTCAAATGAGAACTGTCTGACGGACCTTGCAAGGTATGCATTAGACTAAAAATAGTCATCCTTTTACTCATAATATAATAAGAAAAAAAATCATGTAGTCACTGAACCATAAAAATGAGGTTAAGGACAATGGTCAAATGACAGACGGAAACTCATAACTTAAGGCATATATGTACAAAGTATGAAGCATCTTGGTCACTCGCTTTCTTAAATCCAAAGCGTTTAAGAAGTTAGCTAACGTCACCACTGGGTCACTATCCCTATGTCGAGCCTTCTGCGACAGAAAATACAGGCTTGGAAAAATCTGAACATTGACCAATGAATCTTTAAATTAGGTCAAGGTCAGATGAACCCTGTCAGAAAACAAGTCACTGACACCATGTATATTGACGCAAGCATTCCATACGTCAACCTATTAACCATATTATCTGTGAAACAGACATAACTTTGAAAACGTACTACATTTTTTTCCATTCTCTATTTTAAATTTTATGGAACGCTAAGGGTACATTCATAAGTGGGGGCCCACTGACTGCCTTAGAGGGGGCCGCTCTGATTATGCTTCAGTGATTCTCTATATAATCAACCATTTTTTTTCTAGAAAATTGGGCCCGCCCCCCTCTTTCTACATGTTAATCCGCCTCTGGCAATAACCAATAAACCATGTAAACGAGTTAAGTTCAGATAAAACATGCTAGAGACATATACACCTTACAACATTTCCATACATGTACACAAAATGTAATTGCGCTATTCATGGTTTATATGGTTTCTAAGAAAAAGGTCAAGCCACAAAACCACACAAATATTTTTTTCCAATGAACCATGAAAAAGGTCATGGTAAAAATAAATCTGCCAGATAGATATGTATCATATTTCACATTCCTTTCCATACACCAAATTAATCTATTTTGCTTATAGTATCTCATTAATACCTAAGACTTTCATACATCAACTAGACATTCGGTCCAGTAAAACATTCTTCTTAACTGGACCAGATACTTTTTTACTTTTTTAAAGGACACTAATACATATTTATATTTGGACAAAATTAAAAAAGTTACTGGTAATTTAATTTCATCCAGTAATTCATATCAATGAATAGGACCAAACCATTTTTACTGGTATTTGCCCAATGACTAGCAACCATAGGAATGACTGGTATCTGAGATACAGACTAAAACTCCAAAACTTAAAATTGACCAATGAACCACAAAAACAAGTCAAGGTTAGATAATACTTGCCAGGCTGACATGTACATGTATACATGTACCTATAGTAATACAATCATTTCATACACCAAATATAGTTGACCTATTTCTCATGAATATTTTCTATTTTTATTGTAGGTATGTATATAAATACTCTGACACATCTGGTCTGAAATTTTGGTACTTCATTTTCTGCTTTGAATAAATCTGATGAGTTAAACCTTTTCGACTTATTTTTACATTTTAATTTCTGTGTCATTTGATCTCTTGTGTAGAATTGTCTCACGGGCAATTACACCACATCTTCTTATTTCTATATATAACAACATGAAAGCTTCCTACTTTAAAATAGATTTTCATGGGGTTTTTTTATACATTCGTTATACATATACATTTGTACTGAAACAATTTTTGACATGTCTGAGACTTGCATGAATTTTTAAATTTCATGTACATTTTTTTGTACATTTAATTTACCTCATGTCAGCGATTTTGAAGCAAAAATGTATATACATGTAGCGATCACCTCTGATTACATGGATTATTTTCCTATATTTTTAAAAAGGATTTTAGAAAATCATAATTCATAGCATAAAAATGCAGGAAATTTAAATAAGATCTGGGGAAACTTATCAATCCTTAAAATAAACTAATTCGTAACCTACATGTAGTACATGACCAATTCAACACTGTTATTAAAAATCTTTGAATATTGTTTCATTGGTATAAATATTGATTCAGATCTGTTCAGGTTGTTATCAGCAAATTAAAACCAGATACATGTACTTTTAAAATATATTGCGCATATATACAATGATATATATAATATACAATGTATATAATAACATTTCCATGCCTTATATATCATGTACTGTAGTATGACGCTAGATTAAAACTGACGTGGAAAGGTAACACCCGGCCACCGAAAGCTTCATTTTTATGAAGCCCAGGTGGTTGTGTGGTCTAGCAGGACGGCTACAGTGTAGGCGATTTGGTGTCACGATATCTCAGTAGCATGGGTTTGAATCCCGGCGAGGGAAGAACAAAATATATATATATATATATAAAACTTGTCTAAACATCAACTCAACAATGTTAGATCTGTAAATTTGCTTTTGCAAATTTTTTATTCTTCCCTCGCCGGGATTCAAACCCATGCTACTGAGATATATCGTGACACCAAATTGCCTGCACTGTAAGCGACGCACTAGACCACACGACCACCTGGGCTTCAAAATGAAGCTTTCGCTGGAAAGTATTACCTTTCCACGTCAGTTTGAAATGTATATGTACTTTCACAGTACTATTTGAATCATGATTGTCATACATGTATCTGTTTTTCGGTAAATTGTCTTATTACAAAAAAAAGTTAGTTGTCTCAATTGAATTGTTTCATATCATTATTCATTTCTTGGCATTTTATAGTTGACTGTAGAGTATTGGTTTCCTCATTGTTGAAGGCTGTACATTGTACGGTTGTCTATAATCCAAGTACAATTTAATTTCATTTGAACTGTGTGGATAGTTGCATTGACAATCATAATTTATACCACATCTCCTATAACATGTATAATAATAATATATATATAATTACAGTTTTTAGGTTCATCATGCAAAATGAAAAGGTACATTCTATAAGCAGATAAGAAATAACTCTACATTTAAATTTTCAATTGTTTGTTCATCATGTTCATATACAAAAATAAAATAAATATATACATTTGAACTTGTCATTTTTGTAAGTTAGTATTTACAAAAAAATGTTTATATGTACATGTATGGTGTGTATATGATGTATTAAATATCAAAATTTGAAATACCTCACAGTCATATTACTTATAATTTGCTTTTGACATGTTAGAATTAAATGTTAACATGGTTAAGGCAATGCACATGATGCAAGGAGATCAAAATACAAAAAAAAAATACATGAAGTTTATCATGTTTTTATGCAGATGAAGTCCTATTTTACAGTCAGTGACAGTAGAAGATGCATCTAATTGTTAACTTTTTAATTTTTAACTTCTTCAAGTTCGAATTCATTTTTACAGAAATTTCTTTATTCCTTTTGGTCTCGGTTCAGTCTTGTAAATTAGGGAGGAGCATAATAACCATGATAACAGTTTCACTTCATGCACTTTAATTATTCTTTGAAATGAAAAAAACTTTACTTGATGATAGAGTTTCTCTGTTTACGTTGTAAATGATCCCTTACAACAAGCATGACTAGACCAACATCGGAAGCAATTCTGTATTTCGGTTTCTTTTTCAACAGATTCTGAAACTATGCTTGAATTCAACAAATAATCCATATGGAGTGGACTTCATTCCCTTTGACAGGTCACACCTGCCTTATACTTATTTCTTATTGGTCTCAGAATGTGTACATGTACATGTACTTCACTTGAAAATATACTCCCCCACCTTTCAGTTTCAAAGACTTTATATATTATAAATGTCAGGTAAGTATTTAAAAAACAAACACTGTAATACAATGAAAAGCTATGCATAGTGTCTCAAGCTATGTCATCATTTCTTAACTTTATTCAGTAGTTCAAATTTCATTCTTTCGAGGAAAACTCTCAACGATAAAGCAAATAATGAAAAGTTTCTTTTGTACCATTCTCCATTGTACTTCACATTCTTACGAAAGTTTTCATTTAGAAATTGTCGGTAAAACATAGACATCTCCTCTGGTGTTAACTTTGACGGTACATCTTTATCTGTTATGTCAGACTCTACTTTTTTCTCAGCAAGTTTTGTTTTCACAAAAAGTTCTTTTTCACGAAAGAAATCGTCATTATGTTTTGTCCAAAATTTGTTGTTAAAGTCAAGAGTATCTTGTCGTAACATTCGGAACTTTTTCTGTAATGCTGTTTCACTGTCGGGTATGTGAAATTGTATCTGTCTCATGTTTGAATCTTTCTCAGGTGGTCCTACCCAGTCTCGTTCTAGCTTTTCAGGTGGTTTTGATTTGAATTTTTGTTTATCCTTTCTTACGTTTGACATAGAAATATACCTGCTGTAACAGTAACTTTGCCATGATCTGAAGTTTTTCGCTAGATTATTCATATATATTCTATTTTGCAGTTATTTTATAACCTGCTCACGATTTGAACCCGAGTTTTCTAATTTACCGGAAGTTTACAAAGCGACTGTAATCATCTGTTCACTGACGGATAGGAATGCGATTCCGGATATATATAACTGGATTTTCTTCTTTTGGACAGTTTCTAACGAAGATTATTTACCAGGCGTACACATCTCTATTTGAACAGACAAAAAAATATTCATTTTATTTCCATTACAATTAAGGGTAAAAATGGGGGTGTTTGCAGATTCTTGTCACAGGGACTCGGAAAGCAGATTAAAATTTTGTTAATCAATGTTTTTTATATTTTTTTTAGTATTTCTTGTATATTTGTGTTACTTTATTAACGTTTTTGACTAAGACATCGATATTTCTTTGTTTTCTAACAATGTGCAGTTTACTATCCATATCCGTATACTGAAAAACCCTTGTCTCATACTCTTTAAAACCGAGGCTACCTGGGAGGCCTGCACTGATTGTACTACATGAAACTACCTAGGAAACTACTCAGTATCATTGGTTGAAAATAAATAACCTGACTTACAATATAATAGCCTGTCTTCATATCAAATTGTTTTCACAGCGAGTGTCTTGCAAGAAGCAAGTTAATTCTGTTCTTTCTTAGATAGCCCCTGTTTTTTTTAGGGATCCATGTTTCTTATTTATTTTTAGTTTTCAGTGTTATTTGTCTTATTGTTTGACGTTTTGTGCTTTATCTGTTTCCAGGTTTGTCTTTTGTTCATTTTCCCCTCTGTATTCTCTTAGTCTTGCATTCCTTTTGTTATTTAGTAATTTTGTTTTAAACTTGATCATGGGTTTTATTTTATTTGAGAATTTTTAGCTTATTTTAAAACTTAACTACTTTAAATTGTATAATTGCCGAAACACACACAAAAAAAAACTAACAGCAGCCACATATTTAACTATTTGAATTACAAATGTACATTTTTGCTTTATCTTAGATATTGGTCTTTGATATTGTACCTAAAAACTTAAGTTTCACACTGGATCTATACATTTAGCTTAAAAAATGATAAAAACAGAACTTGTGTTTTCAGATTAAGAAAAGGGTATTGGAAACGCCTGGAAAGCACGATTTTGCATCATTTGTTCTATAGCTTCTTGGGGCCTTCAGCGGTTCCCCAACCCTCCGCATTTTTTTTTAGCCTCGCTCTACTAGGCATATATACTTTTAAAAGGGCTAGTCATGCTAGTTACAGCCCAACTGTAATACCGTGTATGTATTCAATACATGTATTTGTAGTTTGGGATTCAGAATCTTGAGTCATTTTTAGAGAGGAAGATGATTAATTTTGATAAAATGGTAAACTATGACTTGACTATACATTGTACATGTAATTTTATGTTAAATAAGAATAAAAAAATAAATATAAAAATTGTATGTTTTCAAATATTATAAATATAGTTGTGACAATAAATAATCAGTCCCCTGGTTAAATGAAAATGAAAAAAAAATGGTTAAATGAAAATGAAAAAAAAAAAATGCTTCAACAGTGTAGAAAATAAATAATCCGTCCTCTTAGTCGACAAAAATAAATATCCTATAAAAAAAAATCATCCTGCCCCCCTCCCCCTCAAATGGTCGTCCCCTTATCATAGTATTTCCCCAAATTACAAAAAAAAAATTCATTAAAAACAAATATATCCAGCGAAAAGGCCTTCACTTACAATATTAGACACACGTTCCGCCGTCACTGTACAATATTATGACGTTTGATCATCGTTAACAACGCGATAGTTCTTTATAGGATCACGACTGAATCCCGAAGACACCGACCAGTACAAAAGATGCGATTTATATTCGTGTTAACGTGTCTTCTACTCCTGAACGAAAATACACTTTTCCGGTATGTATAAAATTGTTTCTTAACGATATGAAATTCATTTTGCAATTAAAACTATAATGCAACATGCCGGTACAGAATAACGGACAATATGTTGAAACAAGAAAAATGACATATTGGAGAATTTTTGAAGTTTTGTAATGTAAACTGTGTGGAATTAACTCCCTTCCCTGTATGTTGTGTTGCTGACTTTACTAGCTCTTTCTATAACATCAAAGTTTAGAAAAAAGGAATATTGACCAATATGCATTTTGGACTAGAGGAGACTAGTTGCTGTTCATGTTGCATTTGCTTCAAGGTATATAACGATGATTGTCGGTTACATCATTATAACAGGCCCTCACCATGCTCACCATATAGCGCCGGCAGTCATCTATCAAACGGTCCTAAACTAAAGGTCAATAATATAAAGTAATATTGAAGTTTTCTGGATCTTAACCAGTTAAGTTTCAAAATAAAAAATAACTCCCTCTCAATAACTTTTTGTTTATCTTTACAGGTCCAGATACCAGTACAACAAATACGCTGATGCTGACAGATCTGGACATGATGGATTATTCTGGGTAATACTATAAAATGTTTGATTTTGTATTGTTTTAATTTTCATTTTATTATTTGCGCGGGAGAGGTTGCGGGTGCCCAATATCCTTCAAGTATTGTTCGAGTTATTTATCCATTTCATTTTTGTATGATTGTATATTTATTTATGTATCGTATTTAGTAAATAAGTCAAAGGAGTAGGTTCAGTAAGACCCCTTTTTGGCCCCAAAATATAACAGTTTTACAAAATTGTTAAAATGTAAACCTTTAGTTATTTATTGGACAGTAAAATGTTTCTGCTACATAAATATGGGCTGTTTTTGACAATACAATGCACATATATCCGGTACTAGCACCATTAAGTCATGGTAAATTACTGAAATCCTCATAATTCTAGCATTTTAGTTAAATTTTAGACGGTTTTCGTGTAAAACGAAAGTGGCCGCATTCGTGTTCATCCTTAATATTGAAATGTATGTTGTATTTTATGATAATACATAACATATATAAAGGTTGAGAATGAACACGGATGTGGCCACATTCATTTTTACCAATCACCATCTGAAAAGTGACATTTTTCGGCATATTCGTTAGGTAGATTTTTCATATGTGAGCTGGAATCGGTTCGTTTTTAATGACTAAATCTGTTAAAATCTTTCACATAAACTAATTAATTCAAATAAAATAGACACTTAAGTGTTTAAAAAGTGGTCAAAATGTTTCGTCAGATGAACCTGAAATTTGAGTCCAAAATCGGTCCTTACCGGACCTACTCCTTTTAAACCCGACTGCAAAGAATAGCATATGCTAAACAAAATGGCAACATTATAAGATGTAAAATAAAATCAGTGTGTTTAAATGTTTATGACCCATCCCATCAAAATACCAACCAACAAGCGAATGCAAAGAAAGAAAACTCAGATATTGGCATATATATACGTGAACATGGTGAATACGTCGACTCGCTCGCATCAGTGAAAAACAGATTAGTACATCAAAATTCTTTTTGAGTTCATATTATACTTGGATTAAATAAGAAAATATCAAATACCAGCTCGAATCTGCATGCCTTCGATTACCTCACAGTGAAAATACTTCATTTATTGTTTTTCAATAAAAACAATATCTAGGATTAGGTTTTACAGGGATTCAACTGCATGTACATATATATATACATGTAAGTAAATGTGAGACATAACCCAAACAAAACACTTAAATCGAAAAGGTATCAAGAGGTCAGTTTACCTGCTTTCAAGGTAATCGATTACACTAACACATTCATGTATCATAAGGGACGACATCAAAAGATCGATGTAGGATAAAAAAAAACTTAAATCAAATAGTTTGGGGGATGGGGGGTAAAATTCTGCAAGTTTTGTATATCTAAAATCGATTTTTACATATATCCCTATTGGTAAATCAATTTTTCCCAAATTAAGTTAAGAGGGGGTAGGGGGGTCAGTGGAAAAACTATGTGAATTAAGTTTTTTTTATCCTACATTGAACTTTTGATGTCGTCCCTATATATTAAAGGCACAGATAACTAACTGCATGTGAAAATCAAACAAACTCTAAATAATAGCTGATTTTACCCTTTTTTAGGCATTCACAAACTGTATAAAACATCTTACATGAGGAAAAGATGTGTGTTTATTTCAACAGGCCACAAACCTAGCAACACAATAAAACCTGAATAAAAAAATTGACAAATAGAAACTTGCGACAAATGATACCAAATGGGAGTGTCAAAACTTCAATCCTAAAAGGTACCGACAATATCATGCCAAACAAGAGAAAAAAGGACAAAAAGACGAACAACAATCTACAGAAAACAACATAAATTGAGTAATACAACTCTTACAAAAAATATGTTTACTTTAGTACTATCTAACATACGCTACATGTGGCACCCTTCTACCCCATTCACAGTGTATTTTCTTTTTACTTTTAGGGTCAACTTAGACATCTTGATGTCGTTTTGATGTTGCTGTATCTTTTTATAGCTTACATTGCATACAAGGTGCTTTGATTTATCAAGGTAGATCATCACGAATCGTAAGTATAATCTAATTTTGGAAAATCCTCATTCATCACAACTCGGCCGATTCCGTACCTCAACTTACGCTAGAAGGAGCCAAAGTAGCGGAGTCACCCGAGGGTTGCCGATTGGGGAAATCTTGATACAGGTGTGAGGGTCTAGGTCGGAGGGTTCTTAATTTGAATTTCTACATTACTTTAATAGTATAGTGATATTTTTCTAATCTAAAAAAAAACGCTTATATTTAATCATATTTTGTTGTAAAATTCTATGAAAAAAAATAGATACCAGGATTGAAATTTCATATATATACGACAGGCACGCGTTACGTCTAAAAAACTAAAAAAAAGACTCATCAGTGACGCTCGAATAAAAATATGTTGAATAGGCCAAATAAAGTAAGAAGTTGAAGAGCACTGAGGACCAAAAGTTCCTAAAAGTTTTGCCAAATACAGCTAATGTAATCTATTCTTGAAGTAGAAAAGCCTTAGTATTTCAAAAATTTAAAATTTTGTTAACAGTTAATTTATAATTATGCATATATCAATGATAACTCAAGTCAACACAGAAAAAGGTTTCTTCTTTCAATTTTGTCTGTTGGTATTGATGATTTCATTAAGCTGAAGTTAATTCATTTCCTTAATCAGACACCGTGAATCAGAATTGATTTCCCAAATTATGTCTATCTCCTCCCTTCTATTATATATATTTCAAGGACGCCTCCGGGTGCGGGAATTTCTCGCTGCATTGCAGACCTATTGGTGACCTTCTGCTGTTGTCTGTTCTATGGTCGGGTTGTTGTTTCTTTGACACATTCCCCATTTCCATTCTCAATTTTATTAATTAATCGAAAGACCATTGAAAAATTATAATAAAAAAAATATAATGCATCGTTTAGGAAATAGAAAGAGAATACAACTGTTAGACATAAGTTATAAATATGGGTTGCAAATACCATGAATACCATTACAGCCAATTTTAATGAGTGTGCAGGCAAAGGTAATATCACTGTTAGGTTAGGTAGACCACCCTTCACTTAGAGTAGACTAGATTACTTCGAAAGGAGGGTAGTATAACTTACCTAACAATGACTTCACGGTTCAACTAGCAAGCAAACTAACCCATATGCCAAAGATATAACCTTTAGCTACACACTCATTGAAATCGGCTGTAAATAACAAACAAAAGATGCAAAAGTTATTTTGATGCTGCAACCAAATATCTAATAAAAAATACGTATGAAACATGACAAATGAACTTTCAGCCCTTGTCGGGTATGTGACAACAGAAAAGCAAACAAACTGAAGAGCTCGATCGAGATAATATCTTTTAAAACGAGCCTCGGAGTCTGAGGACAAAAAGAAATGCAGCACATCATTTTCCAGACTTGGTCAATGTTCCATTTATCCAACATAATTATATCATGTTTAACCAAAATGTTATCCATTGTACCAGACAAAAACGTAAAATGTGAAACGGCACCACTTTCTGAAAATCCGTAATAGAGGGTTCATTTTGGTTGAAAAATTGTCGTTCAGCTGAGGAATTTCAATTTCAGGATCTATAATTTACGAACCTTTGATACAAAAAAATCTAAATGCATATCATAAGAACGTATTCAACTGCAAAAGAAGATCTCTGTGTTAATTAATTTTTGTTCAAGGAAACTAAACTTACATAATATGTGTTGCATTTCTATTAGCGGTAAGTATACTAATGCATATATCGATAGGGCGGTGGTTGAAATCTCAAGAACATATTCCTGATCATACTTTAGCAGTCTTAACAACAACTAAACAGTAATACTTCGAAATTCACAGTGAAAATTTTAGAAAGAAGATTTGCAAGAGCAGATTGTTTTTGACTGTTGATTGATATTTGATGTCTGGCGCAAACATAAAATTTCAATCATGAATTTATTATTAAAAAAAATAGTGACAAATATTTCATGCATATTCAGGACAAGATTCGACAAATAGAAAAAAAATAGAATAGGTAATTTCTTCATGTTAGGTCGATAAGAATAAAAGGCGAGACTCTAATTGGTCCGAATACACAGTTATTTCGTAGTGCATTTCTTTTAGACAATAAATAAAAATAATTTAAAAAAAATACGGCCCACCTGCGCTCTCTCAATAATATGTTTACAGTGCGTTGTACTACTTTTGGGATAAATCATTTGAAAATAGTAGAAAACTTCATCGGCTCTAACTCAAATATGTACAATTTTGTGTTAAGGGATTCTTGAAATCTGTTGACAGCTTCCGACGTACTAATTTTAATCTTTTTCAGCTGTACCAAATCACTACTTTCCTGTAAAATTTATGACCCAAATTTTTTTAGTGTCAATTCATCCCCTACTTACTATTTTAGGCATAAAACATGAATAAATACATTTGGAAGGGGTATGAAAAAAACACACTGTCCACACTAGACAACGAAAATCGAAGGACGGTAACTGTGTACTCGTACCATGACTACACAAAGAAATTTGAGATATATGAGATAGTGGCGGATACTTTACCTTGTATCAGGCAATATACGGGCACCCAGATCGTTGTTTCAAAGGATTTAAACTCGGAGGGTGTGGAACCATCTCCTAAACAGGAAAGGGACTAAACATATATATAAAAAAAAATGTGGGTTGATTCCCAATGAGACAACTCTTCAAAGGAGGCCGAATGACACAGAAATAAACAACTATAGTGGGTCACCGTACGGCCTTCAACAATGAGCAGATTTTATACGGCATAGTCAGCTATAAAATGGCTCTTCGACATGACATGGCTATGACCGGGATTCATACTTCTCGCACATGACATAATATACATGTAGCAAGAATATGTAACCGAATAGGTTCTATACTGTATATATAGATGCAATTCATTTGAAATACATGTACACACTTTTTTTTGAAACTTTGAATGCTCTATAATAGTAACGGCTAATATTTTTTTCTCTCCCGGCCATTTTTTTTTCCCATATTCATGAATCATAGATTTACATATACACCTGTACACCCTACATGATATCGATGATAACTATTATAGCCCCCCCCCCCCCCCCCCCCCCCCCCCAAATAGTTTGTTCAAATTATAATGCAAAAATATGTCATTTCAGATCTGGTTTGAAGAATAAAAGAAATTTATATATATATGCGATCATCATGATCATATATATATTATATTGGAAAGAGATGGACGAGCGTATGGATTTTTCTTGTTTCTAAATTCTATTTATGGGGCTAAAAATGAAAGATCATTTCCTTGCCGATACAATTCCCTCCCATATTATAAATGTGTGTGGGACAAATTCTTTTTGACACTGAAATATTATTATTTAACGCCCCTTCCCCTCCCTTCCCCTAATTTCATTCGATACAGGGTTTTTTCACTTCCCTTCTAACATGTCTAAAACATTTTTCCATCGAGATATGTCCCTTAAATTATTAACAAGAAGTACTGCGTATGTTGTTCCGTATATTTTTATCCTAAAGGGAGATAATATAAAAGAAAGTTGATGTAAATAAGGAAGTGAAATACCTGTAATTAAACATGTAAAAATGGCAACGGTAGGACAGGTTGACGAACAGGATGCATTCACGTGTCCTATCTGCTTAGAAACACTCAAGTCGCCAAAAAGCTTACCATGTTTGCATAGCTTTTGTGAAACATGCATTGGTGAGTTTATCTTGTCAACTGAAAAACGCACAGACCACAAACTATCGAATTACCCTTGTCCCGTTTGTAGGACAGTTGTAACACCAACCAAACCGGAAGACGAAACATCACAATGGGCAGCATCGCTCCCACATAATTTTACAATTTCATCATTAATGGATAAGGCACAGAGCGTCAAGCAACAATGTCATCTCTGTAAACGGCGAGACAAAATTTCCGAGGCAACAAAATGGTGTTGCGATTGCACTGAAGCGCTGTGTGAGGAATGCTTGCAATTCCACGGCATTATGAAACTTTCTGCTGATCATAAAATTGTGCTCATTGAAAAAATCGATACCTCAGTTTCCGTAGAGGAGCCTGATTTAAGTATGATATCTGATATGTGTCCAGTTCACACCTTAAAAGTTTTGGAAGCCTTCTGCTTTGATCACCAAGCGCTTTGTTGTGTTTCTTGCCTTACACTACAACACAGAAAATGTGAAAATGTCCAATTAATTGAAGATATAAAACAGCAGAAAAAGGACACAATAAACGCACTTATGCTTGAAGTATCCCATGTTAAAGCGAAAGTAGAAACAATAATGAAAGAGAAGAGAGTTCAAAAAGAAAAACTTGAGACTGACTTTACAGAAATAGAGTTACAGGCCAAGACATTTATTTCATCACTCAAAGATAAACTAGACAGCCTGTTAGCAATGTTTATTAAGGGACTTGACATAAGTCGCGAGGAATCAGAACAGGCATTTGAGAACAAACTGAAAACATTTGAAAAACTTTCAAATTATTTTGAAAAGTTACAGTCTGCAACAAAAACAGTTCAGGAGCATGGATCATTAAATCAAATGTTTATCCATTTAGAAAAATCAAAAGCCGAATTAAAAACTGTTATGACAGAAGCAAGTTCGGTTTTGAATACAAGTTTGATTTCTGAAGCTAAATTAGTTAAAAGTGCTAAACTAGGTGAAATTGAAAATATTGATGGTCTTATTGAGCTAACCACAATTAAAACAATTCCGGTCGAAATGAGCGCATATATAAAACAATTATTTCCATCAGATAGTTCTGTTCTTTCGAAAACTTCACCTGCAACTTGTTTTGAAAATGTTATTCTTAAACACAGTAAAACAATTGATTTAGATGGTTTCGATGTATATGGAGGCGTTTTCGTGTCAGATGAAGTTGTTGTCTTTGGAGGCAAAGAATATGTTGGAAAAATAAAGGCTATAAATATCCTAAACGAAAGAATTATAGATGAAAGTACGTTTCCGACAACTGTAAAACGACTATCTTTTGACCTCAAAAGTCATTCATTGTTTGTATCGTGCTACGGATGGAAGTTGTACCGTTTAAAGTTTGTCGATGCATTTAACTCGAAAATGAAAATTAAAGATGCCAATTATTACATTGGAGATATGTGTATATCTGATGGAGTTTTATATGTCATCGTCGGTAAAACTATTAAGACAATTAGACTAGAAAATATACAACAGCCATTAGAGATGTGTTTTCAAACTAACACAGATTGTAATCACCTCAACGGACTTGAAATTGATTCCAAGAACAATCGTCTTCTATACACATCAGAAAATTATGAAGTAGTGTGTACATCGTTTGACGGTAGCGAAATATTCAAGTACAAAGACGAGTATATGAAGAAAACTACTAGTTTATGTGTTCATTTAACAGGAATTATACTTGTAGGAGATGAATCTGGACAGGTCCATCTAATATGAGAAGACGGGGAACGAAGACGAACCGTTTTGAATAGCTGTGAGAAATTGAAAACTGTTCGTGATCTTTGCCTTGACAAGTCCTGTACACGTTTGGCTGTTGTTGGACCCGGTTATATAAAACTTTATGGCGTATGTGCTGGAAATGGTTAGCAGCCATAACGTTAGGTCAGGTATGAATCCGCGGAACAGGCTGCTGATGCATAAGCTGACTTTTTGTTTGGCACTTTTGGAGCTAGTAAGACATTTCTATCAAGCAGGCAAAGTATTTAGAAATACAAACATTTTCATTTAAGTTATAAAAACCATTTCTGAAAGTTCAGAAACGTAACCAGAAAAGAAAGCACTTTTCGTAACAATATAGATACGAAAAAATTTTGTATTTTAAATACTTAGTTGATATTTTAATCTGGATTGATCTAGATTTATTTTATTTGTATATATCGATATAGGTAAACAGAGATGTGGTGTGGACTGGTCGAGGACCAGTTACCGTCATTTTTTTTTTTCAGTATGTCAAACAGCTACTTTAAAGCAAAACATAACGTTATACGGTATTCAACAATGAGTGCTTTCTTCATAAATATACGAAATATTACATATATTAGAATAAGTATTCACTTTCATAATTTGATACATTATGAAATCGTCGTTTTTATTAGCCCACCTGACCTGAAAGGTCAAGTGAGCTTTTCTAATCACTTGGAGTCCGTCGTCCGTCGTCCGTAAATTTACTAAAATCTTCTCCTCTGAAACTACTGGGCCAAATTTAACAAAACTTGGCCACAATCATCCTTGGGGTATATAGTTTAAAACATATGTCCTCTGACCCGGTCAAATAACCAAGATGGCCGCCATGGCTAAAAATAGAACATAGGGATAAAATGTATATTGTGGCTTATATCTTTGAAAGCAAAGCATTTAGAGCAAATCTGACATGATGTAAAATAGTTGATCAGGTCAAGATCTATCTGCCCTGAAATTTTCAGACGAATCGGACAACCTCTTGTTTGGTTGCTGCCCACTGAATTGGTACTTTTAAGGATATTTTGCAGTTTTTGGTTATTATCTTGAATACTATTATAGATAGGGGTTATTTGTAAACAGCAATAATGTTCAGCAAAGTAAGATCTACAAATAACTCAACATGACCAAAATTGTCAGTCAGACCCTTAAGGAGTTATTGCCCTTTATAGTCATTTTTAACAACTTTTGGTCATTTTTGCAACTTGTACAAAAATCTTCTCCTCTAAAACTACTGGGCCAAATTTAACTAAACTTGGTTACAATCATCATTGTGTTATATAGTTTTAAAAATGTGTCCAATGACCCCGCCTACCAAACAAAATGGCCGACATGGCTAAAATTAGAACATAGGGGTAAAATGCAGTTTTTGCTTCATATCTTTGAAACTACGGCATATAGGGCAAATCTGTCAGGATATAAATATTCATTAGAAAAGGATCTATCATCTCAAAAAATTTCAGATGCCCTAAAATTTTTGTAAATTTTCAGCTGCCCTAAAATTGGTAATTTTAATGAAATTTTGCAGTTTCTGGTTATTATCTTGAATATTATTATAAATAAAGATAAACTGTTAACAGCAATAACGTTCAGTAAAGTAAGATATACAAATGAGTCAACATGACCAAAATTGTCAGAGGACCCCTTAAGGAGTATTGCCCTTTATAGTCAATATTAAACAACTTTTCGTCATTTTTTGTAATTTGTACAAAAATCTTCTTTTCTGAAACTATGGGCTAAATTTAACCAAACTTGGCCACAATCAAAACTAGACAAATGTCGCACCGGAATAAATGTATTGTTACTTACTAGTAATAGACAACGGGACAGCACGTCATCAATAAAAGTATAAGAAAAGACAGATACAAAAAACACTTAACGGTCTTTAACAGTGGATAAATGTCTTCACCTGTTCCATAAGCTTTGCATAAACTTTATCGATAACCGAATATTTTGATTTCAATACCGATTTAATTATGAGCAGACAAGAACAAATGAAGACAGTAACATACACAACATATTCACTAATATAGCTAGATATGACGGATGTGACTTAACTTTCATAGAACTTTTTACAACTTAATGAGTTGATTAGCTTCTGATATAATTTAGAACCGCAAATTTGTCTCCTGTGTTTTGAAAATGCTCTCGTGTGACAAAACATTAATGCTACGAAATTAGTTTTTTCAAACATTATATTTGGATTGAAAACATTCTTTTTCAGTTTAATAGTTGTATTATAGTAAAAGAAGTAAATAACCGAGGGACAATCAAACTCGTAGATAAAAAATAAACTGACAACGCTTTGGCTTAAAAAGAAAAGACAAGCAGACAAATAAAAGTAAACAAGACACTACATAGAAAACTAGATCCACCAAAAACTAGGGGTTGATCTCAGGTGCTCCGGAAGAGTAATCAGATCATGCTCCTCATGTGGCAACCACCGTGTTGCTAATGTTATTACAATCCCAGTAAATAGGCTAATTAGTAATCAGTAAAATAATGATGACTCATGTATTAATATAAAACGAAATGTAATTCAGTTAATAACCAGTGGTGCATGGTTACCTGCATATACTTGCGTCGGCCTCCAAATTGTTAACACAGTTTTACAAAAGGTACTTTTAAAAACATTGCAAACATTTGTTAAATTAAAAAAGAATTAAAAAGTTGGTGTGGATTATACGTCAGTGAGACAACAACCAAACAACACAAAAAACTAGTTTAGATCATACAGTCTTCGTCTCTAGATAGGTGTTTTTAATTGCAATATGATGAGACATACATCTTACAGATGTGTGCATGGGTTCAATTTTCTGTGCATCGACCTGAAACATGATATAATTATTGTTCGATTAGAGGAATGAGATAGTTTTAAAAAATAAATATAATAAATAGGAAGTAAATGTTCCATTCAAATTGAAGTTGCTATACTATGGAGGTCTTTATCAACATTCTGTTTGAGATAGTCAACGTTTTCGCTATGTTTAATAAATTGACGGTTTTATTTGGTTGGGTTATGTTGGTTACATAGTTGGGGTCAATCAGAAACTATCAATCGAAGAAATACGGACAACACCATCAATTGCAAAAAAGGACTGACAAAAAAACCACCAGTCCACAAAACACTACAAAAAAACTTCAGATTGAGCTAAATGATTCCTCAGGGCTCCAGAAGGTTCAGCAGTTATCGTTACTTATGTTGTACGAGAGTGCATATCTAGTGATGATCGATGCATTATGGTGAATATGTGAGCCTTGTGTAATCTTCAATAAATACTTTTTTTCAAACATGTTAAATATTAATTGAAATATTGTTTCAAAAATTAACTCTTAGTGAAATGTGTAGAGATGAAAAAGATAAAGATTGTTCATCTGGTTACATTGGACTGCCACTATCTGTTACACTATCTGTGGCCATAGATATTTCTGGTGCACCCTCTGCAGGATATATAGGCAAATGTATGAGAATTGCTACAAAATACAAAAAACAAGATAAACAAATATTGTCTCATTCCTACAAACATAAAAAAGCCTGACTCGTGAATGATATACTGTAGGTTCTTTATTTAGCTTCACAAAACTCAATGGAAAGCAAAGTTTACCCGTAAAAACAGGAACGAAAAAACTTGTTATTTCATTCGTCTCAACTCGGTCGATTCCGTACCTTCATATGAGAGTAGCGGATTCACCCGAGGATTGCCGATCATTGTTTGTTATTTCTGTCGTTGAGATCCTGTCACATTAATTAACGTCAACCCCCATCTCAATAACTATTTCGATTAGGCTCTATGTTTGACTTTTTATCTGAAGCCAATTGCAGGATTATCTTCATCGTCGCCGATTATTCTCTTTTCTTTATATTTTGGCACCAAATTATTCTCTTTTTTGTTTATTTTAATGTCATTTGTCATTCTCTTTATTAAAAAAAAGAAAATGGCTCGTCATTCTTTTTCTGCAATTCCTGAAGAGACCCTAATACAAATGCATTTAAATTTACAAATAATTAGTTAGATTATTTGGCTAAAGGACATCTATGGAAACGACTTTCTTTATTTTTAAGATATCAATAGCACTTTTGACAACAGAAAAAATAGTTTTGTTTGTACAAAAAGAAAGACATTTAGATATTAGAAAACTGAGAAAAACACACTTTTCTTCATCTTTTAATCAACGTAAGAGCTAGAGGCGAAAGATAAAGGGAACATTCAAACTCATATGTAAAAAAAAATGACAACGCCATGGTTAAAAAAGAAAAAGATAGACCAACAGGCAAACATAAGTAAACAAAACACAACATCAAAAATTTAAGACTGAGCAACACGAACCCCATCAAAAGCTGGGGGTAATCTCAGGTGTTTTAGAAGGGTAAGAAGATCCTGCTCCACATAAAATCCCCGTCGTGCTGCTAATTGCAGTACAAACCCGGTAATAAGTCTAAATCGGTAGGTCACATTCGGCGGAAATTGGACGGTATTGTAGTTTGAAACATATCCGATATCATCAATACAACTAAGGGATGTCAACATAAATTCTTCAGCATCCGATAATTGTTTCATCAGTGTCGAGACAATATTCAAAATATTATCATGCAGTGTCTGGAAAACAAACAAAACTATACGAAATTCGATTTTTTTTTAACATTGTCTACACTATTTCTTCTCTCTCTCCCCCTCTGCTTATCAGTTGGAAGATTTATTTTATAATAGGCTATGTTTACAGTATAAAGTAATTATGATGAATATACTTCAATGAGACAGCAACCAAACAACACAAAAACTTAAAACATATATATATTTCAACATCAGTTTATAGATCAAAGAACAGTCTTCAATACGGAGGCATCACACCGAACAGCAAGCTATATAGGGCACAGAACATGACTAGTGTGTAACCATTCAAACGGAAAAACCAACGGTCTAATCTATATAAAAAACGAGAAACACTTATATATATATGTATATGAACCACATCAAAAAACGACAATTACTGAACATTAGGTTCCTGTGTTATGACAGGAGCAAACTTGTGCAGCGGGTTAAAATGTTTGAATAGGTACCAACCTTCACCTCTACTTGAAACATTAGTGTAACATCACAACATAGAAAGACACGCTATAAAATATCAGTTGCAATTCATATTTATATATTGTGGTGTCAATACGTAAAATATAGCATGCTAAAGCCGTTAGAGTCTAGGCAAAATAATTTAATTGAAAATATTTTTTCTCCCGTTTTCTTAGAAAAAGATGGATAAAATCTCCAATTTGTGATTCATTATCTAGACCTCAGGACAGGATGAGTAATTTAAAAGAGACTTTCCATATCTGTTATTAATAATGATTTTTTCAAATGGCAAACATCAATAGGACATTTTTTATTTGGAAAGGAGTTTGAACATGTGACTTAATTGGTATTCAAAAATAAACAATTGATAAACCTGAATGTGGATTATACATTTGATTTCGATATTCTCTTTTGAGTATCGAAAGATTTTCTCTCGGTTGCCCATTTTGCAATTTTAGGTTTCTATTTCAATAAAACATCATATTCTGCACCTCAAATCATATTTTTTACTCAAACTTCTCAAAATTTAACCCTAAGCTTATTCAAAGTATGAAATGAGGTACGACTCAACAAACTACTCGACTTGTACTTTTGACACGATTTTAAACTTAACCGATTATTTCAATGTTAATTATAACCCAATTGTTAGTCACACAAGTCCCCCAGGAAATTAAATGGCCGTCCCTTTATTTATAATTAACATGATCTGCATCGTAACATTCTTGAACAACAATGCAATGAGTGAACCTACGCACTGCCTTTCAGACTGTCTGGTTAAAAAAAAGGAGAAAATAGGGGATACTCATCAACAGTAAACCGAAGAAAATCAGATAAAACCATTGTAAAAAAAACAGTCAGTCTATAGAAAACTAAAGGTTGAGTTCATACATAAACCCCAGAGAACATGGACGATGAACAATCTAATTAAAATATACATATAGATCTCTGATTTCGTTGTAACACATATGTAGTTAAATAAATATGTAGTATGACTGTTCCAGACCATATGAGATCATATGAGTATTTCTATACTTCGACAAGCCAATCCACGATAAACGCCTATGTCAGGATGTTTTATATGTTTAAATATTGTCAAATATTAAAGAACCATTGAAAATTTCATTAAATGTTCGTTTTATTTATATTCCCAATATATCTGCGAAGAGTTTATCACAGTTTTTTTTTTTTATTTTGTGTCAAACTCAAGGGTCTGGTAAATATGTGCAATGCTATACAGTAGGTCCTGTATCCCTTTTTCGTAGTGGTAAACTTCTCTGATACTTATCATACCTTGTCCTAATGCCTCTACTTTTCCCGTATTGATCGTTTTGTCATTTCGGGGCCTTTAATAGCTGACTATATATGCGGTATTCGCTTTGCCTTTTGTTGAAGGCATTACATTGACCTTTAGTTATTATTGTCTGTGTCGTTTTGGTCTGTTGTGGAGAGTTGTCACATTGACACTCATACCACATCTTCATCTTTTATATTTGAAATCTCAAAATTGATATTTGCTGTTTGCATTTTAACTATACAAAGTCAATTATATTCTGCATGGAAAACCATTTTCAAATTTTATCAGCTATAAGACGGCTAGCTTTTTAGAAAATTTTGAAACATTACAAATCGAACACTATTACTATCCACACTGATCTGTGTCCACACTTATTTATATAAAGGGAGACAATTAATAAAATTAAGGAAGTAAATTACCTGCAGATAAATGAACATGATGTTTTCACGTGTCCTATTTGTTTAGAAACACTAAAGTCACCGAAAAGTTTACCATGTTTACATACCTTTTGTGAAACATGCATTGGTGAGTTCATTTTATCCACTGAACAACGCGCAGAACAAAAACTTTCCAACTACCCCTGTCCTGTATGTAGGACAGTTGTTACACCCAACAACCCAGAAGACAAAGCATCGCAATGGCAGCATCACTCCCACATAATTTTACAATTTCGTCATTAATGGATAACTCAAAGAGCGTCAAACAGGAATGTCATCTCTGTAAAAGACGAGACAAAATTTCCGAGGCAACACAATGGTGTCGAGATTGCGATGAAGCGCTTTGTGGTGAATGCTTGCAGCTTCACGGTTTTATGAAACTATTTGTTGATCATAAAGTTGTTCAAATTGATGAAACGAATTTTCCATCAATCGTAGAGGAGCCTGATTTAAGTATGATATCCGATTCATGCCCAGTTCACACGTCGAAAGTTTTGGAAGCTTTCTGTTTTGACCATCAACAACTTTGTTGTCTACTTTGCATAACTTTAAATCATAGAAAATGCGAAGACGTGTAAGCTATTGAAGAAATGCAAAACCTGAAAAATTTCAAAATGAGCATGGTCTTGTCTGAAGTAAATGCCATAAAAGTGAAAGTAGAAAATGTAATGAAAGAAAAAAATGGTGAAAAAGAAAAACTTGACATTTCTTTTGCAGAAATTGAAGCAGAGGCCAGCCAATTTATTTCAACATTAAAAGATAAACTAGACAGTCTGCTAGCTTTGTTTATAAAGGGACTGGACATTACTCGCGAGGAATCAAGAAATGCATTCGAAAACAAACTGAAAACATTTGAAAAACTTTCAAAACATTTTGATAAGCTAGAGTGTACAACACAAAAGGTCCAGGAGCATGGCACATTAAACCAAATATTTATCCATTTTGAAAAATCAAAAGCCGAAATAAAGTCTGTTTTGACAGAAACGAGTTCAGTTTTGAATACAAGTTCGATTTCTGAAGCTAAATTAGTTAAAGGTGCAAAACTAGATCAAGTTGAAAATATTGATGGTCTTTTTGAGCTTGAATCAATAAAAACAATTCCAGTAAATATGAACGCATATGTAAAGCAATTATATCCATCCAAAAGTCTTCTTTTGAAAACACAACCTTTGAGTATTTTTTCCAGCATCATTTTCAAACAGACGAAAACTATAGAATTAACTGGTTTCGATTTATATTGTGGCGTTTTCGTGTCAGATGAAATAATTGTTTTTGGCGGAAAAGAAGAAGACTCCGTCGGAAAAATGAAGGCAATAGATATTTTAAACGAAAAAATTATTGACGAATATACATTTGCGACAACAGTCAAAAGAATAACTTTCGACTTCAAGGGCAAATCCTTATTTATTTCATGCTACAAATCGAAATTATTTCGTTTCAACTTTGTCAATGAATTTGATTCTAAAACAAGCATTAAAGACGACAATTGTAATAATGGAGATATATGCATATCTGATGGAATATTGTATGCTATTGTTGATAAGACCGTCCAAAAGATAAGCCTAGAAAAAATACCAGGTTCACTAGAAAAGTGTTTCAATACAGATACAGATTGTATTAAACTCAATGGACTTGTAGCTGATTCAAAGAACAATCGTTTGCTGTACACATCGCAAAATTCTGAAGTAGTGTGTACATCTTTAGATGGTAGTGAAATATTCAGATACAAAGATGATCGAATAAATGTCTTGACAAGTTTAACTGTCCATTCAGAAGGAATAATATGTGTAGGAGATACGCGTGGCACGATTCATCTGATTTCAGAAGATGGGGGACAAAGACGAGCCGTTTTGAATTGCTGTGACAAAGTGAAAAATATTCGTGATATTTGCTTTAACAAGTCATGTTCACGCTTCGCTGTTTTTGGACATGGTTGTTTAGAACTATATGATGTCTGTGATGGGAGTATATAAGAATTTTAACGTTGAATAAAATATACTTACCAACTGATGTATTAAGGGGTGACTTTTTTTACGTACTTTGATATATGTAGTTGTTTTAAAAACATTTCAATCATGTTGTATAAAACACATAAAACAGTTCACAAACGTAAGAAATCAACCAGTAAAGAAAATAATTCTGGTTCAATGTAAAAAAAAGTTATGTTTCGAATAACAAGTTGTTGGTTTAATCTGGATTGTGCTTGCTTTATTTTATTGATCATGTTGGTTGATAAAATACAATAAAATGAGAGATACTGAAATAGATTGTATCGAAATATGGTATTTAAACAATGAGTTATTAGACAAGAACTCATTATCCCAATAGTTAATTTATTTAGCAAAACCGAGTTTTAGTTTTATTAAGGAGAGTATCTACAGTATTTAGAAATTGACATTGTTAGTTTAATCTCGAACGATCTTCAATAATTTTTGAATCGTTCTGTATCAATAAAACTAGACATGACAAGGCTCCCTGTTGAAGGCCGTACATGACCTATAATGGTTTACTTTATTATTTGGATGGAGAGTTGTCTCATTGGCACTCACACCACATCTTCCTATATCTATGATATATATGGTATATTTGTCAATGAAACAGCAACCCATACAACGACCCTAAAACAAGACATATATATTTATCTTACCTCCTATACATTTCTAGGACCGTGTAACGAATTTATCTTACCGACCCTTCACATGTGGTATTTTGACCTACGGCCTATCAAAACGAAGTCTTCAATACTTACATGTAATATTAAGATTCTACTTCCATTTGTCTATACAGAAAACGAATCCTAACAATGACAACTTTTTAGCTTTAAATTTGCTTTATGAATTTATTTCAATCGTTTATTACATGTATCAATTTTTATGCCCCACCTACGATAGTAGAGGGGCATTATGTTTTCTGGTCTGTGCGTCCGTTCGTTCGTCCGTCTGTCCCGCTTCAGGTTAAAGTTTTTGGTCAAGGTAGTTTTTGATGAAGCTGAAGTCCGATCAACTTCAAACTTAGTATACATGTTCCTTATGTTATGATCTTTCTAATTTTACAGCCAAATTAAACTTTTGACCCCAATTTCACGGTCCACTGAACATAGAAAATGAAAGTGATTTTCAGGTTAAAGTTTTTGGTCAAGGTAGTTTCTGATGAAGCTGATCAAGTCCAATCAACTTGAAACTTAGTACACATGTTCCTTATGATATGATCTTTCTAATTTTAGTCAAGTAAAATTATTGACCCCAATTTCACGGTCCACTGAACATAGACAATGAAAGTGTGAGTTTCAGGTTAAAGTTTTTGGTCAAGGTAGTTTTTGATGAAGTTGAAGTCCAATCAACTTGAAACTTAGTACACATGTTCCCTATGGTGTGATCTTTCTAATTTAATGCCAAATTAGATTTTTTACCCAATTTCACGGTCCATTGAACATGTAAAATAATAGTGCGAGTGGGGCATCCGTGTACTGACACATTCTTGTTTTATCTGTTTAATCCTTTCAGATTTCTTTCTTTTTTTTTTAAACGGAATTAACTCCGTTATGTCAATAAAAACAACTTGTCAGCTTTATTATTATGTTTTATGAATTAATTTGAACCTTTCGTCATCAATCTATTCGTCTGTTGAATCCTTTTAGATTTTTTAAAGGGTTGTAGCATCTTTTTTGTTTTGAAAGGGAAGTAGCTCCTTACTAACCCCATATGGTTACTAAACATGTACTGTTTAGGACACCCTATATCAAATATATTGTCACCCCGTGTAGTCCTTTAACCAATCATATCTCTATAAATCTATAGGAGGTAAGATAAATATATATATCTAGGACTCGGAACCGCGATGGTCATGCTGAAGTAAGATGGTCCACGCTGAAGTGCGATGGTGACATTGTGACGCCTACTTGTTGTTAGATACGCTGAAGTGCGTTGGTGTGTACGCTGAAGTGCGATGGTCTATAGTACTTACTAACTAAGCAGGACACATTTAATTTTGTCAAATATACTAGTAACTTGTTCTTGTCATGTCATCACGAAGAAATTGCTTTCAACATATTTATTTAATTATCTGATATCCTAACAGTACACTCATGCTTGACCAAGATCAAGATCATCTTTTAGTCGCCTTAAGAAATGATTTGTTTTCCGACTTAGTTTGACATATTTTTGTAACCCCCACCTCTAATGCTCAAAACTGTTCAGGATTTGAATCCTTCATTTCATTCTGTTTCCTTTCCTTTGTACGTATGAAACCTTAAGCCTCATCTACAAAATCTTATTCTCCTGCCCATGTAGATATCAAATGTGGTATGACTGTCCAATGGCACAACTCTCCAAGTTCTCGAAATCTTTTTTCCTCTGGTGGTCCTTGAAGAAAATATGCAGGTCCTCACTATCATTTCTATTGCAAATTACCAAAATTGTGTTGGTCCTTCCCAAAAATGTGGTGGTCAAACCCCTAGGACCACCACTTATCGAGAACTCTGGGTAAGTTACCTATAAATATGGCGTAAAGGTCAACGACACGACACGCCGACAATACAAGTACAAATGAAGTATAGGAAAAGTCCCCCCCCCCCCCCCCAATAAAAAAGAAGTAAAATTACGGATTTCATTAGTGAAAAGGTGTCTATTTAAAATAAGGATATGTGATATGGTTGTCAATAAGACAACTACTAGTATACGATAAATTTCAAACGAAGTGGTCACTGGATGTAAGCAATTTTTTGTAATCGTACGAAATTCAACAATGAGAAAACCATATCATATAGTTAACTTCAAAAGTCCTTCATGTGAAAAATATTACACACTCCACTTTAAAAACTAAAGACCTTAAGTTAAATTATTACAAAACAACTTACGATCTAGATGTGTCAAAGCGACACGAATGGCCCCGTCCCAAAAAGTTGAAAAATCTGCAATTTCAATATAAACACATGTGGACACAAATATGATGGTAGTCTCACATATCAAAAATCAGCTCAAAATCTGGAGGGGAATAGAGAAAAAATCCGTATAACAGTTATTTTTATTTATCAAAGTCCAAAGTCCATAATTTCAGCGGAAATAAGAGGAGCTAAACAAAACTTAAACTTGATCTGTAACTCATCATTGTTAACTCACATACCAAAAATTATCCCAATATCTGAAGGCGTTTAGAAAAAATGTCCGTATAACTGTGATTTTCAACAATTTCTAAAAGTCCAAGCTCGTAATTTCGGCCAAAATTAGTGGAGCAGAACAAAACTTAAACTTGATCTGTAACTCATCATGGTTAACTCACATACTAAAAATAAAAAAAAAAAATTACAAGATACTTCAATATATACTATTGAAAACAACACAGAACAATCTACATTTAAAGTAAATGATTTATTATGATTATACTTCAATGAGACAGCAAACAAACAGCACAAAAACGACTCAACATCAGATATAATATAAAAAGATGTGGTAAGAGTGCCATGAGACAACTCGCCATCCATGTCACAATTTGTAAAAGTAAACCTTTATGTTAGGTCAAAGTACGGTATTCAACACGGATCTTTGGCTCACACCGAACAGCAATGCATAAAGGGTCACAAAAAATACTCATGTAAAACCATTCAAACGGGAAAACCAATACTTATCTACTAGTATATAAAACTAGAGGCTCTCAAGAGCCTGTATCGCTCACCTGATTCTACTTGGGTTTTTGAAATCATATAAAAAAATATAAAATTTGGCTAAAAGTGACAACACAACCTCATTTATAAGGAAAGGAACATCTTTAATTTCATTCAAAAGTCCCCCACTGGCGGCCATCTTGGATGACGGATCGGCTTTAAAGTAACAACACTTGGTCAGCACCTCATAAAGAACATTCATGCCATGTTTGGTTTTATTCCATTCAGTGGTTCTCTAAAAGAAGTCATTTGTATGCATTTCCCATAGGGTCCTATGTTAAACTAAGTCCCCTGCTGGCGGCCATCTTGAATGATGGATCGGCTACAATGTAACAACACTTGGTCAGCACTCATAAGGAACATTCATGCAATGTTTGGTTTTATTCCATTCAGTGGTTCTCTAGAAGAAGTCATTTGTATGCATTTCCCATAGGGTCCTATGTTAAACTAAGTCCCCCGCTGGCGGCCATCTTGGATAATGGATCGGCTACAAAGTAACAACACTTGGTCAGCACCACATTAGTAACATTCATGCCATGTTTGATTTCATTCCATTCAGTGGTTCTCTAAAAGAAGTCATTTGTATGCATTTCCCATAGGGTCCTATGTTAAACTAAGTCCCATGCTGGCGGCCATCTTGGATGATGGATCGGCTACAAAGTAACAACACTTGGTCAGCACCCTATAAGGAACATTCATGCTATGTTTGGTTTTATTCCATTCAGTGGTTCTCTAAAAGAAGTCATTTGTATGCATTTCCCATAGGGTCCTATGTTAAACTAAGTCCCCGGCTGGCAGCCATCTTGGATGATGGATCAGCAACAAAGTAACAACACTTGGTCAGCACCTCATAAGGAACATTCATGCCATGTTTGGTTTCATTCCATTCAGTGGTTCTCTAAAAGAAGTCATTTGTATGCATTTCCCATAGGGTCCTATGTTAAACTAAGTCCCCCGCTGGCGGCCATCTTGGATGATGGATCGGCTACAAAGTAACAACACTTGGTCAGCACTCCATAAGGAACATTCATGCTATGTTTGGTTTCATTCCATTTAGTGGTTCTCTAGAAGAAATCATTTGTATGCATTTCCCTTAGGGTCCTATGTTAAACTAAGTCCCCCGCTGGCGGCCATCTTGGATGATGGATCGGCTACAAAGTAACAACACTTGGTCAGCACCCCATAAGGAACATTCATGCTATGTTTGGTTTTATTCCATTCAGTGGTTCTCTAAAAGAAGTCATTTGTATGCATTTCCCATAGGGTCCTATGTTAAACTAAGTCCCCGGCTGGCGGCCATCTTGGATGATGGATCGGCAACAAAGTAACAACACTTGGTTAGCACTTCATAAGGAACATTCATGCCATGTTTGGTTTCATTCCATTCATTGGTTCTCTAGAAGAAGTTCAAAATGTAAATTGTTAACGACGACGACGACGGACGACGACGACGGACGACGACGACGACGGACGACGACGACGACGGACGACGGACGCCAAGTGGTGAGAAAAGCTCACTTGGCCCTTCGGGCCAGGTGAGCTAAAAAAAGAGAAACGCGAAATAATTATGAACCACACCAACAAACTACAACTAAACATCAGGTTTCTGACTTAGGACAGGTGCAAACAAATGCAGCGGGTTTACACGTTTTAATAGGTACCAACTTGCACCCTTACTTGAAACAATAGTGTAACATCACAACATAGAAAGACACACTATAACATATCAGTTGTAATGGCTGAACTCAATCAATATATAGAATGAAATTCAAAACAGTGTAGCTGTGGCCATTGATTGACACATTAAATTCATCCATTGACTGGGACAATTTACGTGAACGTTTGTCTGTAACGACCACTGTTCACGACGTACCTACGATAGATATTTAAACTGTGGGGTCACCAAAGGTTTCTTAACGCCTTTAATTATAAAATAATTCGAAAAATTAATCAGGAATAACCTTTATGTTTTGATTTATATAATATATATAAATTAAAACATCGTGTTATTTCTGATTAATTTTTCGAATTACTTTATTTATGTGTTGAGAACCTTTGGTGACCCCATAGTTTAAGTTTCTTTAAAAAGTACATAGTGAGCAGTGGTCGTTACATACAAACGTTCACCTAAATTTTCCCAGTCGATGAATGAATTTAATGTGCCAATCAATGGCCACAGCTACACTGTTTTGAATTTCATTCTATATATATTACGGATTACAAATGTGTCCAGATTTGTGATTGGATAACAACACAGAGATGTCAGTATATTCAGGAAACTGCCGGGGTGTATACGACGTTTTTATCCCCAATTAGAACCTCATTAACGTCATCATAACACCGCTTACTATTTGACGTAGTCAAACGCTATACAGAACACTCAGGAATGTCAGAGGCTCACAGAGGGAAATAATGACGTGCTTCAGTCAATAATCACGCAATTTACGCTTTTAATACTTAAATTGAAGGTTAAAAGTATTATATGAATTATTACATACACAATAAAATTATGTTCACAGCAAATAAGAAAATCCTTCACGTATGCCGAACATATCAGGATGGGTTTTTCAATATATGTTTGGTAAAAAAAACAAAGCCACACACACATACAAACACAAAAATATGATATCTAAAAACTTTATTGAAACTATTTTTTAACGGAAAAAAAATTGTCAAGATAAAAACGTGCATTTATTATAAATGAATTACCCAAAATATTAAACAGACAATAAACATGTAATGGATATAAAAGATATAAAGATATAAAGATATTTTATTTCCTAATCATAGGGCTCATAACAAGCATGTAATCACATAAAGTAAAAATAAAAAGCCTTCTCTCCCACTCGCATACACTCACGCATACAACTGTGAATGTTCAACAAATATCTGCGCTGGAAAATAACATTAAGTCAGGGGTAACCGTAATATATGTGTAATTCAGGTCTCTGACAGTGTATCTCACAAACATGTTTAACCCCGCCGCATTTTGCGCCTGTCCCAAGTCAGGAGCCTCTGGCCTTTGTTAGTCTTGTATTATTTTAATTTTAGTTTCTTGTGTACAATTTGGAAACTAGTATGGCGTTCATTATCACTGGACTAGTATATATTTGTTTAGGGGCCAGCTGAAGGACGCCTCCGGGTGCGTGAATTTCTCGCTACATTGAAGACCTGTTGGTGACCCTCTGCAGTTGTTTTTTATTTGGTCGGGTTGTTGTCTCTTTGACACATTCCCCATTTCTATTCTCAATTTTATTTACTGTGACATTCCTGGCTAAGGGCTTATATACCCTTCGGCTCAGTGGATATAAACTCTAAGCCGGGAATGTCACAGTATATACCCTGTCTGACCTGAATAACATATAATATGTGTATCAATACGTTAAATATAGCATGCTAAAACCGTTAGAAGTCTGGACAAAATAATTCAACTGAAAATAGTTTCTCTCGTTTTCTTAGAAAAGAATGGATAAAATCTCCAATTTATTTTTTTGGGGATTCATTATCTAGACCTAAGGACAGGATGAGTAATTTAAAAGATATTCACAGATCTGTAATTAAAAACGATGTTTTCAAATGAAAAAAACAATAGGACATTCTGGATTGAGAAAAGAGTTTGAACATGTGACTTAATTGGTATTTAAAATAAACAACTGATAAACCTAGATGTGGATTATATTGTTTAGTTTTATTTTCTATTTTTAGTATTTGAATATTTTTTCTCTCGGTTGCCGATTTTGCAATTTTAGTTTCATTATGTTACTGTTCAAATAAATCATCTGCGCCTCAAATAATATTTTGTACTCAAACTTCTCAAAATTTGACACTAAGCCTTATTTAAAGTGTCGAAGTGCGATTTGACAAACGACTCGATTTGTAACTCGTATTTTTGACTCGAACTTAAACTTGACGCATAACTCGAATTTAAAATCGAAATTCAAGTCAAACTTGAATATCAATTCTTATATGATTGTTAAGCACACAAGTACCCTCTTCGGGAAATCAAATGACCGTCCCTTTATTAGAAAATAAACATGAACTGAATTTTAACGTTCTGGAACAACCCTGCATTGCCTTTCAGACTTTCTGGTTGAAAAACGGAGAAGATAGGGGTCACTAATCAACAGTTAACCGAAGAAAAAACAGATTTAAAAAAGAAATCAGTCAGTCTATAGAAAACTAATAATTGAATTACATAAACCACAGAGAAAATAGATGATGACAGGGGCGGATCCAGCCATTTAAAAAAGGGGGTGGGGGTCCCCACTATATGTCTCAATTCAAATGCATTGATCGGCCAAAAAAAAGGGGGGATCCAGACCCCCCCCCCCTTTGGATCCGCCAATAGATGAACAATCTGATTAAAATATAATAGATCTCTGATTTATTTCGTTATAATACATACAAATGTATATATATGAAATTGTGACAGACCATATGAGTATTTCTATACTTCGACAAGCCAATCTCCGATTAACTCCTGTGTCACGGTGTTTTAAATGTTTGAATATTATCAAATTTTTAAGAACTATTGATTTTTTTGATAATTTTGCGTCAAAAACTCGACGGTCTGGTAAATTTGTGCAATGATGTGTACAGCTGAGCAGGTCCTATATCCCCT
Source organism: Mytilus edulis (assembly GCA_019925275.1). Classification (NCBI taxonomy): domain Eukaryota; kingdom Metazoa; phylum Mollusca; class Bivalvia; order Mytilida; family Mytilidae; genus Mytilus; species Mytilus edulis. Next base: position 124,282,538 of record CM034361.1, on the reverse strand, counting down.
TTTCATAGATGTAAACTTCTCTGATACCTATCTTACCTTGTTCTTAGGCCTTTACTTTTCCTGTATTGATTCGTTTAACATTTGTCATTTTGGGGCCTTTAATAGCTGACTATATGCGGTATTGGCTTTACTTAATATTGAAGGCATTACATTGACCTATAGTTATAATTAATTTGTCTGCATTATTTTGGTCTGTTGTGGAGAGTTGTCACATTGGCACTCATATCTTCATCTTTTATAATTGCACTCAATGTTATATTAAGCATGTTATTATCTTTATGGGGATAACAAAATCAGAGGCTAGTGATTCAAGAAACATGGAAATCTCAAAATTGATTTTTGCTGTTTGCAGTTTAGCTATACAATTTTATTCTGCATTGAAAACCGTTTTCATATTTCATCAGCTATTAAACGGCTAGCTTTTTAGAAAATTTTGAAACATTACAAATCGAACACAATTACTATCCTTATTGATCTGTGTCCACACTTGTTTATATAAAGGGAGACAATTAATAAAATTAAGGAAGTAAATTACCTGTGAAATGGCAACGGTAGGGCACATCCATGAACATGATGTTTTCACGTGTCCTATCTGTTTAGAGACACTGAAATCACCGAAAAGTTTACCATGTTTACATACCTTTTGTGAAACATGCATTGGTGAGTTTATTTTATCCACTGAACAACGCGCAGAACAAAAACTTTCCAACTACCCCTGTCCTGTATGTAGGACAGTTGTTACACCAAACAACCCAGAAGACGAATCATCGCAATGGGCAGCATCCCTCCCTCATAATTTTACAATTTCGTCATTAATGGATAACTCAAAGAGCGTCAAACAGGAATGTCATCTCTGTAAACGGCGAGACAAATTTTCCGAGGCAACAAAATGGTGCTGCGATTGCACTGAAGCGCTGTGTGAGGAATGCATGCAATTCCACGGCATTATGAAACTTTCTGCTGACCATAACGTTGTTCGAATTGAAGAAATGGATACTTCTGCCTCCGTAAATAAGTCCGATGCATACGTGGTATCCGAT
>CM034361.1:124193020-124281475 GCA_019925275.1 Mytilus edulis | reverse complement strand
TAATTGAAATACATATCGATTTCATTTTATTCTTTACGTAAATTCATATCTGACCTAACACAAGAGAGTTAATTGGTGCACGCATCAAATTTTTGGGCCGGAAATATGGAGGTTTTTGGTTTTAAAAAAAGTGCACAGTATTGCTTAAGGGGGATATATATTTTTACACTAAATCAATGAAGGAACTTTTTTTACCTATGCAATTTGTAAGTTTATCAATAAAAAGTTGATTAAGGGCAACTATGATAAAACAAGCCTTAAATTCCACCCCTGAGAGTAAAAATTGCTGATTCAGCAAATTTTGCCTGATCTGTAGGTAATAATGTAAAAATTTTCATAGAAAGTAGAACTTCATTATTTTTATGTAACTTGCAATACATTTTTAATTCTAAATGCTTGCTTTAACTTTTCGCAGTGTCTGACACATGTGCAACCACTGAAATTTGAGAAGCGACATTCTACGGTTGCATGTTCATCCTATTATTTTCACCGAAATAAATAAATTGCAGCTATACTAGCTTTCTTAAGGTTTAATTAGTAGTTCTGATGTTACATGACACCAGTAGGAGCTTTTGGGGAACCAGTAAGTGGTTGAGGGGTCCTTACTTATTCATTTAGCTCTCATATTGGTATGAAATAGAGATAGAAATAGGGGTTTCTGTACATTGAATAGACATTATTTTTGACAAAGAATGTATTTATGATGCTATATCAGCAAGATTAAATGGTTTATTCATTTTCCATGCAAATACCATTAGTTGTTAAGATTTTCTGACAGTGAAAAGCACAATAAATGCAAATTGATTATGTAAGGGGACATAATTTAACTTAATGCATACATGAGAAATAGACAAACAGTCAACTTAGAGATGTATTCTAGTACATGTATTGTCAAACAGGTTACGGAATAATAGTTAACTGCAATCTAAAGACTCTTGTTGTATTGCCCTCATAATCTGAAAATGTTTAAAGTAATGTAAGGCATGCTGTAAAATGTGGAATGGACTTTAATATCAGTTTTCATGATTTGGTGATTAAACTGTTTCTTTTACTCAGATTAACCATAAACAGAGTTGGCAATCCAATAATTCCTCCTAAATCACTATGTTTGACTGCTGTGTTGATTTGAAACATCATATATTTGGGTTTTGTTCACTTCTTAAGTAAAAATGGTAAGATGAAAAAAAGTGAAAATCTGCCAGATGGGGTAGGGATGTAATGTTTCATTTTTTTTTTAATAAGAAATGAGTGCAGACTAGTATTCTTTATTGTAATATGTTCCAAAGTAAGAAGTCTATGCATCATAGGTGTCATGACTGGTTTCAAGTTTGTTATGTCTTGGTTAAGGGGGATATATATTTTTACACTAAATCAATGAAGGAACTTTTTTTACCTATGCAATTTGTAAGTTTATCAATAAAAAGTTGATTAAGGGCAACTATGATAAAACAAGCCTTAAATTCCACCCCTGAGAGTAAAAATTGCTGATTCAACAAATTTTGCCTGATCTGTAGGTAATAATGTAAAAATTTTCATAGAAAGTAGAACTTCATTATTTTTATGTAACTTGCAATACATTTTTAATTCTAAATGCTTGCTTTAACTTTTCGCAGTGTCTGACACATGTGCAACCACTGAAATTTGAGACGCGACATTCTACGGTTGCATGTTCATCCTATTATTTTCACCGAAATAAATAAATTGCATAATTTCTTATTTTTTTCAACATAAGTGCAGCTATACTAGCTTTCTTAAGGTTTAATTAGTAGTTCTGATGTTACATGACACCAGTAGGAGCTTTTGGGGAACCAGTAAGTGGTTGAGGGGTCCTTACTTATTCATTTAGCTCTCATATTGGTATGAAATAGAGATAGAAATAGGGGTTTCTGTACATTGAATAGACATTATTTTTGACAAAGAATGTATTTATGATGCTATATATATCAGCAAGATTAAATGGTTTATTCATTTTCCATGCAAATACCATTAGTTGTTAAGATTTTCAGACAGTGAAAAGCACAATAAATGCAAATTGATTATGTAAGGGGACATAATTTAACTTAATGCATACATGAGAAATAGACAAACAGTCAACTTAGAGATGTATTCTAGTACATGTATTGTCAAACAGGTTACGGAATAATAGTTAACTGCAATCTAAAGACTCTTGTTGTATTGCCCTCATAATCTGAAAATGTTTAAAGTAATGTAAGGCATGCTGTAAAATGTGGAATGGACTTTAATATCAGTTTTCATGATTTGGTGATTAAACTGTTTCTTTTACTCAGATTAACCATAAACAGAGTTGGCAATCCAATAATTCCTCCTAAATCACTATGTTTGACTTCTGTGTTGATTTGAAACATCATATATTTGGGTTTTGTTCACTTCTTAAGTAAAAATGGTAAGATGAAAAAAGTGAAAATCTGCCAGATGGGGTAGGGATGTAATGTTTCATTTTTTTTTTAATAAGAAATGAGTGCAGACTAGTATTCTTTATTGTAATATGTTCCAAAGTAAGAAGTCTATGCATCATAGGTGTCATGACTGGTTTCAAGTTTGTTATGTCTTGGTTAAGGTGGCACGGTAGTATTTGCATTCCAGAATTTAGGTTGCTCTTTTGTGTACCCTACTTAGGTAAATGTATCTAAACAGTGTGATTGGACAAAAAATACAGTATCAACTGAACATACTTTCCCAAACTGAGGGATGAATCAGGTGTAGAAAAATATGAAATAATTTTACATACAGATGAAAATGAATTTTTGAGAATTTTTTTAAATTTTGTATTCACTGCACCATAAAAGACCTAAAATTACTAGTGGCCTTAGGTTTCTAAAAATAGCAAAAAAAGTAAACGGTCATGATACATATTCAAATTCATTTCTGAATAGTAAAATGAAAGTACTTCAGTTAAGTGTGAATGTAGATTTTTTTGCAGTGTTAGAAAGTGGTGAAAATTCTAAAAAGGCTATCATTATCCCTATGGGCCAGGAAATACTACCGTGCCACCATAAACAATCTGTATATTGAGATGACTTTAATTCTCAATTGCCAGAGCTGGTCCAATCCAACTAGCTATGATAATGCTATAAAATATAATTTAATTGTGCAGTTAATGAAATCGAATATCGTTTAAGTGCAGCTGATGAAATTGAATATCATTTAATTCATTTTCTTGACTTGAATTTGAAACTCGTGACTATCAAAGTTGCATCTACTCCCAATCCACTATAAATACATATGTTTAAACTAAATCTACTGACAAAATATTTGTATTCCTCATCTCAGATATGGAATACAACGCAGCCTATGAACTCTAACTCAAACTTTAACCAGTCTCTCACCTTTGAAATGTAGGTAAAGATTACCTTATTTCTATCAGGCCCCTTGATTATTCAAGGTGCATCTATGAACAAAATTTTACGAACTATGACTTATTCTTCCATAGATAGATGGACTCTAACTTTAATGTGTGACTGGCAAATGAAACACTATATACCCCACTTCGTTTGACAAAAAAATATAAAAATCTTAAAGTAAACAAATATTTAATTATTCCTTTCAGTAAAGGTTCAGAAATCCTAGACATAATGTTTTCATTTTTATTCTGTTTTGAAGAAATTAGAAAAGGTATCAACAAACAGTCATAAAAATGGGAATGTAGCTTTGTATGATATTTAAACAGGGATTCTGCCCAAACCGATCCGAAGGGTCAACTTGAACTTAATACCAGTTATGAGAAATATTGAACATCGTTGTATGCCTCTTTGTGACTTGAAGATGAAGTACAACAATTAAAACATTCCATATTTGGGTTTTACCACGTATTGATATCTATACTGTCTCGTGTACATTCACTCTATATGCCTTCATATTTTTATTGGGTAAGCGATAGACTAAATAACTGCTTGCTTCATACTACAACCCAAAATCAGAAAGCTTCAGACAGTATAGCAAATTATTCTCTTCGTAACAAATGATAAATCCTTGACAAAATGTTGTCATTTAAAATCTGTTTGGTTGTAGTAAAATTGCAAAGTATTAACAAACACCAAGTGGATATTTGGTAGGTTTGAAAATCAATTTCAGTTACTGACACATATAACCTATAAAAACTTCCGAAATCGTTTACGTTGAAAGTAAAGATATCTTTACTATGATTATTTTTCTAAATGATGAAAAATGTATATAATAATCAAAATAAAATATGAAATAACTATTTTGAGGAAAAAAAACGCAAACTATAAATCTTTTCACATGTCCCGACGACGAGTTGTTGTAAGATTTTACATTTTTAGAAATAACCTGGTTTGGAAAATCCCCAAATACGGGTCACACATTCTGTGCATAATATAACAATGAACATTCATTGTTATACATATATTTATTTGGGATCTTCTTCTTATATAAATATTAAAAAAAGATGTATTTATTTCAATTACTTAAAATCTTTAATTTTCTTACACCGCAGATAATACAAATATAGATCCGCAGAAACGCATGTTTAACAATCTCAAATCCATATCATACAAAGGACCCCATAATTATGTGTAATATGTGTCATCTACGGACTGCCATTATATAACTCTTATTAACACAAACAAACCGACACGCCGATCTTTAGTATTGACTTGACTGTCAAATTATTGGGTGAAATCCAGTCTGTTTTGAAATAGGGATGTTATTATCTTCCATGCCTCGTATATAAAGTGTCTTGTTTAAAAACCACTGCAACCACTCTTAGGGTGCTTGAATAACCTGTTATAACTAAGGTGAAACTGTCATCTCTACAATCCCCTCATTTTAAGCGGAAAGGTAAATGAAAGAGATTATGGTAAACGTCGATGAGACATTAAAACATCGACACACAAAGGTCATAATACGGTCTCCATCAATAGAGAAATCGTTGGGGTTCATTAGGTTGGCGAAATTCTGGGGTTCAAGTCATAAAACTTTGCTCAGTGCTTGGAGCACACAAATCATGCTCGAAACTTGAAATCCAGCAGTTTGATTGGTTGATTTTCGAGTACAAGTACAGAAAACTGACTCGAAAGTTTTATGACGTTGACGTCATTTTAAAACGCATGGGGTCTAAGAGGTTTTCTTTTTATCATTTTTTCCCTTAGATTTGTGTTCTTAGTCAGGGAAAATATATATTAAAGATGTTCTTAAATCTATCTTATATATCTATTTTTTTTCATTCAGAGAATTCATGTTCTATCGTCGGTTTGGAATTTACAAATTTTCAATTTTGTATCGAGTTTAAAATACCGGTTAAAATCGTTATAAGAATACAGATCAAGATAGTTGTAATGTTTACTAGATCTGATAGTTTTTACAGAAAGAAAGAAGTTTCTATTGTTTGAAAAGCTAACAGATGTTCTTTCGATTCGCATATTTTACACACAATATAATTTGTTCATCTTTCTCGAGAAAATGTTCTACCACATGTTCTTATCTTTTATTACAACATGAGCTTTCAAAAGTATTTTTAAACAATTTTGTATGACCCGCCGCTAGGCGAGGGCATTTAGTGTTATCCTTGACCCTCCTTCCTTCTTTCTGTCCAATAAGTGTTGTCTATGGTGACCGGTAAAGGCCATTTCGCGTTATCGCGATTTCGCCCTTCATTTTTATTAGGGAAAAACAAGAAAAGGCGAAAATCGCGGAGTCGAAAACGCAAAAACGCAGGCTCGACAACGCATAAACGCAAAGTCGCAAAAAAAAAATATGTACGATTGCGCGTTTTCGACTTTGCGTATTCGCAATAGAGAATATGAAGGATCAAAACGCCAAAACGCCAAATGGCCCTAACCGGCAACAATAGATTTCATCTATTATAAGCAAAATTGAGCGAAGCGGATGGGTCACCTTTTCAAGCTTGAATATATATATGTGAATAGGTCTGGAAATAAAATTAACGGTACCAATTTTCTTGTACCAGATGCGCATTTCGACAATACATGTCTCTTCAGTGATGCTCGTGGCCAAAATATTTGCAATCCAAAGCTTATATAAAAGATGAAGAGCTATAATCCAAAAGGTCCAAAAAGTATAGCCAAATCCGTGAAAGGAATCAGAGCTTTGCATGAGGGAGATACATTCCTTAATTTATAATAATTTCTAATATTTTGTAACAGCAAATTTTAATAACACAATGAATCCGTATTTTCATGCCAGTACCGAAGTACTGGCTACTGGGCTGGTGATACCCTCGGGGACTAATAGTCCACCAGCAGAGGCATCGACCCAGTGGTAGTAATAAAATTAACGGTACCAATTTTCTTGCACCAGATGCGCATTTCGACAATACATGTCTCTTCAGTGATGCTCGTGGCCAAAATATTTGCAATCCAAAGCTTATATAAAAGATGAAGAGCTATAATCCAAAAGGTCCAAAAAGTATAGCCAAATCCGTGAAAGGAATCAGAGCTTTGCATGAGGGAGATACATTCCTTAATTTATAATAATTTCTAATATTTTGTAACAGCAAATTTTAATAACACAATAAATCCGTATTTTCATGCCAGTACCGAAGTACTGGCTACTTGGCTGGTGATACCCTCGGGACTAATAGTCCACCAGCAGAGGCATCGACCCAGTGGTAGTAATAAAATTAACGGTACCAATTTTCTTGCACCAGATGCGCATTTCGACAATACATGTCTCTTCAGTGATGCTCGTGGCCAAAATATTTGCAATCCAAAGCTTATATAAAAGATGAAGAGCTATATCCAAAAGGTCCAAAAAGTATAGCCAGATCCGTGAAAGGAATCAGAACTTTGCATGAGGGAGATACATTCCTTAATTTATAATAATTTCTAATATTTTGTAACAGCAAATTTTAATAACACAATAAATCCGTATTTTCATGCCAGTACCGAAGTACTGGCTACTGGGCTGGTGATACCCTCGGGGACTAATAGTCCACCAGCAGAGGCATCGACCCAGTGGTAGTAATAAAATTAACGGTACCAATTTTCTTGCACCAGATGCGCATTTCGACAATACATGTCTCTTCAGTGATGCTCGTGGCCAAAATATTTGCAATCCAAAGCTTATATAAAAGATGAAGAGCTATAATCCAAAAGGTCCAAAAAGTATAGCCAAATCCGTGAAAGGAATTAGAGCTATGCATGAGGGAGATACATTCCTTAATTTATAATAATTTCTAATATTTTGTAACAGCAAATTTTAATAACACAATAAATCCGTATTTTCATGCACCGAAGTACTGGCTACTGGGCTGGTGGTACCCTCGGGGACTAATAGTCCACCAGCAGAGGCATCGACCCAGTGGTAGTAATAAAATTAACGGTACCAATTTTCTTGCACCAGATGCGCATTTCGACAATACATGTCTCTTCAGTGATGCTCGTGGCCAAAATATTTGAACTATTGCAAAAAAGGGCAGCTAGAATTATTCTAAACGAACACGAAATTCGTAAACCATCTATTGGACTATTTAAGGAATCTGGTATTATACCTGTTACTAAGAGAATACTTTACCACAAATCATTATTAATGTATAAATCAAAACACCAACTGGCACCAAAATATTTAGCCAATCTTATTGTGCCTACAAGTAGTAAACAATCGTACAATACTCGACTTTCATCATCGGATAATGTTATTGTCCCTTAATCAAATACAGATTTATACAAATCAAGTTTTTCTTTTAGTGGTCCAAAAGTGTGGAATTCACTGTCCAGTGAAATTGAAAAATCAAAAAGTATATCTGCATTCAAATAAAACTCTTACAAGTCATTATATTTTAAAAGTGTTAAATTTATTAGTAAGCCACAATGTATACCATTTGTGTTTTTGTTGCTGTTGTTATATTACTTTCTCTAATTCTATGAAAATTTATCCCTTTCCGAACCCATTGTATAAATATAGATTATTACATTGATACAAGTGGATTATCGGATTTATCTAATCGAGATAGTTAAATTATCAATTTTAAAGTCCGAGCCTCGGCGAGGACTTTAAAATTTATGAATTAACTATCGAGATTGGATAAATCCGATAATCCACGCGTTACTATGTAATAATCTGTTTTTCTAATGATTAAAAGATAAATTTTCCTTTTTTCTAAACGAAAATCCCCTTCGAGGGCCTTCCACTTTCGACGAAGTTGTCAATTTCATTTACACCTGTTAGAATACTTTGATCATTACAGGGAGCTGAGAAAGGTTATGACCCTTTGACTCAGCCAATCACCTTCTGAAATCACCAGCAACCACACGTTGATTAATTTTCTTTATACAATGGGTTCGGAAAGAGATATATTTCCATAGAATTAGAGAAAAAAATTTCATCAACGTGTGGTTGCTGGTGATTTCAAAAGATCATTGGACGATTTTAAGGGTCATAACCTCTTAAGCTAACTGGATGAATAAAAATATGCTAACAGGTGTTAATGATATTGACAACTTCGTGGAATTTAAAAGGCACTCCAAGGGGATTTTCGTTTAACAAAAAAAGAAAAATTATTTTTCAATCATTAGAGAAACAGATTCTTACATAGTTATTACCAATGTTATTTCAACTGATCGGGCGGAGCTCATGTTTTACTTTGCATAAGGACAGTCTATTTGAAGATGTGTGTGATAAGGATGATTGCCGTTATAATTATTATTGAATTATAACCACTAATCAGTGTCACAAAACACATATACAAAAGAACTGAGTGTATGATATTGGGCGAATAACTGGACACTTCATTGATGAGCTTCTCCCAAAACTCCTGTCTATAGATGGACTGGTCTTAAATGAGCGAACTTCTTAAACTCCGCCCAGTCAAGTGAAATAAATCTAGTAATACTCGTGGATTATTGGATTTATCCAATCTCTATAGTTAAATTATAACTATCTCGATTGAATAAACCCGATAATCCACTCGTATCAATGTAAGAATCTATATCTAAAAACGTCTATTGTTTACATGTGTGTAATAGAGGTTGGTCATTTAAAGACGTATCAACCGTATCATATACGTTGACGTATCCGCATCTGTAGATATACCAAAAAACAGTATATGATCCCTAGCTTTAATTTTATGTACTTCCAATAATGCAAATGGGCGACTGATTAAATTCTAATGCAGAAATTTACAAAACAATTAGGAAATATCGAGTTTTTGTGGAATATGTAACCCGACGTTTAAAGATATTCCGGATAGTTGGAACAGTTAAGAGGCATGATAGTAGTGAATACTGTAAAATCAATTGTTTGTGTATGAACTTGTTCTTACGTAGAACCAAATTGTTAATTGACAAATAGAGTGATACTCAGTACTTTTCTATTACCTTTTATGATAAAATCATTATTCAAAGTTCCTTTATACATGTACTATATATAAGTAGCAAATTTGATTTCTTTGGGGTGCTTATTCATATAAGATCTTGAAATATTTTTTTAACTAGATTATTAAAGGGTTTTGTACGATATACGTGTACCTACCCTACATTGATTCCCTTTTAAGGGCATGTAAAAGTAGTTGATAGAACCCCTTATTGTTTTTACAAAACAGCACTATCACAAATATTGAAAGTGTATGTTTGATGGTTTCGAAGAGATTCCAATTAGGTTTTTTTTTAATGAAGCATGGTCTTATTAATAAGCTCGGGATCACATAATATTTTTGATATATCTGCAGATGCGGATACGTCAACGTATACGATACGGTTAATACGTTTGTAAATGACCGACCTCTATTAGTAGATTAATTATGTTTATTAGCTAACCTGGGCCAAAGGGCCAAGTGAGCTTTTCCCATCACTTGGCGTCCGTCGTCCGTCGTCTGTCGTCCGTCGTCTGTCGTCGTTAACTTTTACAAAAATCTTCGTCTCTGAAACTGCTGCATGGGCCAAATTTAACCAAACTTGGCCACAATCATCATTGGGGTATCTAGTTTCAAAAATGTGTCCGGTGACCCGGCAAACCAACCAAGATGGCCGTCATGGCTAAAAATAGAACATAAGGGTAAAATGCAGTTTTTGGCTTATAACTCAAAAAACCAAAGCATTTAGAGCAAATCTGACATGGGGGTAAAATTGTTTATCAGATCAAGATCTATCTGCCTTGAAATTTGCAGATGAATCGGACAACCCGTTGTTAGGTTGCTGCCCCTGAATTGTAATTTTAAGGAAATTTTGCTGTTTTTTGTTATCTTGAATATTATTATAGATAGAAATAAACTGTAAACAGCAATAATGTTCAGCAAAGTAAGATCTACAAATAAGTTAACATGACCAAAATGATCAGTTGACCCCTTTAGGAGTTATTGCCCTTTATAGTCAATTTTTAACCATTTTTCGTAAATCTTAGTAATCTTTTAGAAAAATTTTCTCCTCTAAAACTGCTGGGCTAAATTAAACCGAACTTGGCCACAATCATCATTGGGGTATCTGTTTTAAAAAATGTGTCCGGTGACTCGGCCAACCAACCAAGATGGCCGCCATGGCTAAAAAAAGAACTTAAGGGTAAAATGCAGTTTTTGGCTTATAACTCAAAAAACAAAGAATTTAGAACAAATTTGACAGGATGTGAAATTGCTTATTAGGTGAAGATCTGTCTGCCCTAGAATTTTCAGATGAATCGGACAAGCGGTTGTTAGGTTGCTGCCCCTTAATTGGTAATTTTAAGGAAATTTTGTCGTTTTTTTTTGTTATTATTTTGAATATTATTATAGTTAGAGATAAACTGTAAACAGAAATAATGTACAGCAAAGTAAGACCTAAAAATAAGTCAACATGACCAAAATGGTCAATTGACCCCCTAAGGAGTTATTGCCCTTTATAGTCAATTTTTAACAATTTTCATAAAATTTGTAAATTTTCACTTACATTTTCCACTGAAACTACTGGGTCAAGTTCGTTATAGATAGAGATAATTGTAAGCAGCAAGAATGTTTAGTAAAGTAAGATCTACAAACACATCACCATCACCAAAACACAATTTTATCATGCGTCCTTTAATATTCACATAGACGAAGGTGAGCGACACAGGCTCTTTAGAGCCTCTAGTTCGTATTGTTAACATTGTATGTAGAGAGCCTTATTGAAAATTGGTTTAATCCAAATGAGTTACTCTCTTTAAATAAAGGTATTATTATTATTATTATTATTATTATTATTATTATTACTATAAGAAATATATAATAAGGCCAACAAAGGTCTCATAACTTCTTCGTCAGTCATCTTTCTATGTGTTCCCAGCTGTGTATTTATCAAACAATTTTCTCTCTTTTTGCACTTTGGTACATGTTTTTCACATTATACATTTTCACCCCACATGAAACCCATACAATATGGGAAAAGGTAACATTTTTACCTACGGAATATATAAAAATGCAGGTTAGACAACGCATAAACGCGAAAACGCGAAGTTGCCATAAAAAAAAAGTAGGATTTCGCGTTTTCGACTTCGCGTTTTCGCCCTAGAGAATATGAAAAATCAAAACGCCAAATGGCCCTAACAGGCAACAATAGATTTCATCTTTTATAACCAAAATTGAGTGAGGCGGATAGGTCACCTTTTCAAGCTTGAATATATATATGTGAATAAGTTGGGAAAGCTATAAGAAATATATAATTAGGTCAATAAAGGTCTCATTACTTCTTCGTCAGTCATCTTTCTATGTGTTCCTTGCCGTGTTTTTATCAATCAATTTTCTCTCTTTTGACACTTTGGTACATGTATTACATTACACACCACATGAAACACAAACAATATGGGAAAAGATCACATTTTCACCTACGTAATATAAAAAAGTACATTTTCATTTTTAAAATCTAAATTATATGTAAAGATTGGGCAACAGAACCCCAATGTCAACCCCTTTCAATTAAATCAAATGAAGATAACAATGTTTGCGTACCCATTGAGAGACAAGGATGAGAGTGATTATATAGCTCACATTTTACCTCTGTCTCCTTAAAACATTCTTCAAGTGCATGTGTTTGCGTTATTCATGACAAATGTTATCAACAATACTAATTTTATCTCGTCTTTTGACACTGTAATAATTTGGCTTTTATATTCAATTGTTCAATGTCGTTATTAATCTTTTTAATTGTATAGCTTACAATTCGACAAAGATTGTGCTCATTGTTGATGGCCGTGTGGTTTCAGAGGCGTTGCAATGACAAACTGTTGCAGTAGTTTATTGAGGACAATAAGTTCAAAGGGGCATATCTTCTAGTAAAAAAAGGAATCATAATTTCCTGCCGATATGCACATCTACATAGTATATCCTATTATCTACAAAGTTTCATGAAATTCTAGTGTGTGGTTTCAGAGGAGTTGCGATGACAAGAACAGGACTGACAGACTGACAGACAGACAGACGCGGCTGACGGACGAACGGGCTGACGGACGAAAGGACGGACTTACGAACAGACGGACGAGCGAACAGACGGACGTACGAACAGACGGACGTACGAACAGACGGATAAACGGACAGATCAAAAACTTTATACCCGACCTAATAAATTGCGTGGGGTATATTAATTTGATTGAAAGCGTGTAAAAACTAAAAAAAAAGATCTGACTCAGACAAAACCCAATAAAACTGAGAATGGGAATGGGGAATGTGTCAAAGAGACAACAACCCGACCATAGAACAGACAACAGCAGAAGGTCACCAATAGGTCTTCAATGTTGCGAGAAATGCCCGCACCCAGAGGCGTCATTTAGCTGGCCCCTAAACAAATATAGGCCGTACTTTAACCTATAATGGTTTACTTTTTAAATTGTTATTTGTATGGAGAGTTGTCTCATTGGCACTCACACCCCATCTTCCTATATCTATATAGTTCAGTGATAATGAACGCCAAACTAAACTCCAAATTATACACAAGAAACTAAAATTAAAAATAATACAAGACTAACAAAGGCCAGAGGCTCCTGACTTGGGACAGGCACAAGAATCCGGCGGGGTTAAACATGTATATGAGATCTCAACCCTCCCCCTATACCTGTAGCCAATGTAGAAAAGTAAACGCATAACAATACGTACATTAAAATTCAGTTCAAGAGAAGTCGAGTCTGATGTCAGAAGATGTAACAAAAGAAAATAAACAAAATGACAATAATACATAAATAACAACAAACTACTAGCAGTTAACTGACATGCCAGCTCCAGACTTCAATTAAACTGATTGAAAGATTATGTCTTCATCATATGAATATCAGGCATAATCCCTCCCGTTCGGGGTTTAGTATCATACCATCATAAATTATATGAGAAGAAAACATAATTTTGTTAATTGAATAAGTCTACTTTTTAAATAGCCTCTTTGATTACGCCAAGCGATGACATTTAACTAACCGTGACAAAACTGACCGACCTGAAAAAAATCTCAAACCACATAACCAATTCGGACCAAACTTTGAGAACTCTCATTGAGGTAAACTCAACATCTCCTTAATTCATTCAGAGATATGCAAAGTGCTTCAAATTTAACAACATTGAACAATATTTTGTTTCGTTACAAAAGGGAGGCTAATTTCGACTAAATCTTACGACTTTGTATAGGTACAACATATATAATAATGCAGCTACATGTTTTTTTGGTTTTTTTTTTATAAAAACAACATTGTAAGAGTTTTTACTTTTTCTATGTTAATCTCTCACAATAAACAATTTTCATTGTATGTCTCTATTCATGTCTACAAGTCATGTGTCTGCTAGGACATCGTATATTTCTAAATAACCAGTTCCACAGACAGCAAAGCTTGCGTTTAAACTTATGTCTTTAGCAAATCCTTTTGTTGTTACTTCATTCAAAAGTTTTCGCATTTGTTTTCCATCTTCAGAAACACACAAAATACTTTTCCAAATCTAGTTCCAACGAATACAATTCCATTCGGATGAATAGCTAAATTAACAATGTGACTAAATTCGTCGTTTGTACATAAAAATATTATTTCCCCGTCTAACGACGTACATACGAGTTCATTATGGTGAGATGTATGTAGTAAATGCTTGTTTTTGGCATTGATTACAAGTCCGCATTTGGAGCCGATGACAGAATCTATATCAAAGCGTGTTTCTAAAGAATCAGTACCTGCATGTAAATGTTCAAGGCTACTACTTTTTACAGATTTATTGACGATTGCATATAAAACACCTTCGAATATCACAATACTTCCAATCGGGTCATCATTCTTGATCACAATTTCCGATTCAAATTCGTTGTTAAATTTTAAACTGGATAATTTACAGCTGTCGAGACATGAAACAAATAGGTATTTGCTGTCGAAGTCATATGCAAGACTCTTGATATGTTCTGAAGAGCTATATTCAGCTAAAATATTTTCATTCAATATATCGAGAGCCTTAATTTTATGAGATAAATGTTCTCCATGTTCTCTGCCAGCTAAAATAACTATTCTATTTGAGCAATAAACACACGAAATTATATTATAACGTGGTAAATGAATAGTTTTACGATGTTGGAGACAAATGTTGTCGAAAGAAAGTGGGGGTCTAGTGGTATCTAGCAAAACACTTGTTAATTTTAATCTTCTTTCATATTGGTCGCATTGAATAGCTGTCTGTTTAGTGACGTCGATCTTGCCAAGGTAATCAGCATTTACAACTCCAATTAGTGCTCCGTTTAAAAAAAATTGTACATCCTCAATGGAATCTGTATTCAAAGCACCGATTGCGTCGCAGATTTTAACTCGCATTTTGATCTTTCAAAATGAATAAACATCTGATTTAGAGTACCATGCTGTCCTACGATCTTTGACTTATCTTGTAGTTGATTAATGATATTCATGAATGTTTTAAGAGATTCTGACTTTTCTTCTTGCCTAACATCATGTTCCTCTTGGATCAAATTCAACTCCTTCATAAAGGCACCCAAAAGACCATCTAGATTCTTTTTCATTGATATAACAGTGGTTTTCGCTTCCATCTCAATTTGTTTGAAAACAGCATTAAGCTTTACTTTTTCCAAATCCTTCTCCTCGGTTAGTTTCTATTTTATCTTTTTTGTTTTCTATCATGTCAATGGCTTGGATATTTTCGCATTTTCTGTGATGTAAAGTTATACAATGAACGCAGCACAGTTCCTGGTGATCGAAACAAAACGCGTCTAAAACTTTTGATTTGTGAACTGAACATGTGTCGATTATGAAACTGGGTTCGCTTGCGCAAGCAGACAACGTATCAATTTTCTCAATTTTTACAACTCTATGGTCTGCAGAAAATTTCATAAGGTTGTGAAGTTGTAAACAGTCATCACAAAACGCTTCACTGCATTCCCGACACCAACGTGTTGCTAAGTTTTGTTTGTTTTGTTTTTTGCACATGTGGCATTCCTGTTTGGTACCGGTACTTTCTGATTGGTCCATAAGTGACGCAATTAAAAAATTGTGTGGAAGAGCGGAAGCCCATAGCGATGTTTCGTCTTTTGGTTAAAGGGAGGATAAATTCGAATCAACAGATAGCGTAGCAAACTCGCTGAAAGAGTCATCTAATTTAAAGTCCCATGTGTTGCGCATGTATAAGAACTAGCCGAATAGCTCTGCAGATGCCACCATTCGACATGGACTACTGCTTCGGATGCATGGGGAAATTCAGGTTTACTATATTCTATATCGTACATCACGCTTGGCGTCATTTTAATACTGGCTTTACAACAACTACACTTGTCATTTATCATGAAAACAATATCTTTTTTGCAGTTTTATCTATTTACAAGGAGGAGCAGTTTTCAGATTTTTACATAAACCTATAGCATATAAAGTTGAACTACTTCTTTCAATCCGTCTTAAGTTTGCAGGGAAACATACTACTTGTGTATATATGTACACTCAACCACCAGTCACCTTTTAGATTGTAACGGACTGGTTCCTACGAACTGTGTCCTGTAATCGGATGACGTACAATCATAACATTTACTCTATTTCAGTCGTTCTAATTAACCTTTACTTAGCCCTGTGAATCATTGTGATATCAAGTTCAAACGGAAATAAATAATTTATATTCAACATAATACCGTAAAATATAATTCATGTATGGTTATACATGTACATATTCGGATATACTACAGTGGTGTTACAACTACTTACTACGGATCTAATAACATAGGACTTGACACACAATTTCATAAGTAATTACACCTTATGTAAGAATCCGGGGTTTTGATTGGTTAATAGCCAGTGTATTTTTCACCAATTTACTGTTATCAAATGAATATCGTTCATTTTTAACGCCGCCGGGGTATTTGCTAAAAGGATATGCCTTTTTTTATCCTCTCTGCCGTGGTATTTGCCAAAAAATACTCTATCCGACTGGACGATTGTAACGTCATGATCATCAATGCGTTTTAGTACATTAACATTCGGTGTAATTAAACAGATATATCATGTTATTCAGGGTATTTGCGAAAAATACCAGTCTTGAGAATGAATTTCCCTCGCCTTACGGCTCGTGAAATTTAACATTCTCTCGACTGGTATTTTTCGCAAATACCCCTCATTAACATGATAGAGGGCCCTCATGGGGTTTTTGATTATGTGATTACTTGGCCGTTTTTTTTAATGATTATTTGATTATTAAGCCAAATATTTCATGATTATTTGATTACCTAGGACTGTATTTTTAGTTTATGATTATTTGATTACTAAAGATAAGCAAATATTTAATGATTATGTGATTATATTGGCAAAAAAATGGTGATTATGTGATTACTAGGACCCCCCCCCCCCCCATGAGGGGCCTCATGATATATCTGTTCAAAAGTGACCTCTTTAAACAATCCTTACAAACCAATGAAATACCATATGATATTGACCCACAAGAGTTACCCTCGTATAGCGAAGACTAGCGTCTGTAATAAGAGGGTTTTACTACAAGTATTCCATAAACTTAACAATATCAAAAATTTATGTAAATGAGGTCAAGGTCAGTCGAATCCTTCCAGACAGACATGTAAACTTTACAATCATGCCATTTACTATAAATATTTTAAAACAATTCCATTGATTTTATGTTGATAGTTCTTAATATAAAGCTTTGCTACAAGTATTACATAAACTCAACATAATCCAAGAAATTGAGGTCCAGGTCAGATAAACCAGAGAAAAACATGTACATCTGTAAAGCATGATGCCATCCAATACACCAAATACAGTTGCCCTATTGTTTATAGTTTCTAAGAAACAGACGTAACCAAGAAAACTTATCATCGACCAATGAACCATGCATGAAAATGAGGTCAAGGTCAGATGATACCCTGCTAGACAAACGTATACCTTACAATCCTTCCATACAAAATATAGTTGATCTACTGATTACAGTTTAAAAAATCAGACAAAAACTTGAAACCGAGCAATGAACCATGAACATAGGGTAAGGTCACATAAAATCAGCCAGACTGACATGTACATCATAAAATATTTCCATACACAAAATATAGTTGACCTACATGTATTGCATACAGTATAAGAAAAAAAAGACCAAAACACAAATACTTAACTGACCACTGAACCATGAAAATGAGGTCAAGGTCAGATAACACGTGCCAGTTGGACATTTACACCTTAAAATCATTTCATACACCAAGTAAAGCAGACCTATTGGTTATATAGTATCTAATATATTGACTTGACCACGAAAATTTAACTTTTTTCAATGACCCATGAAATGAGATCAAGGTCAAATGAGAACTGTCTGACGGACATGAGGACCTTGCAAGGTATGCATAGACTAAAAATAGTCATCCATTTACTCATAATATAAAAAGAAAAAAATCATGTAGTCACTGAACCATGAAAATGAGGTTAAGGACAATGGTAAAATGACAGACGGAAACTCATAACTTAAGGCATATATGTACAAAGTATGAAGCATCTAGGTCACTCGCCTTCTTAAATCTAAAGCTTTTAAGAAGTTAGCTAACGTCACCACTGGGTCACTATTCCTATGTCGAGCCTTCTGCGACAGAAAATACAGGCTTAACAAAGTCTGAACAATGACCAATGAATCTTTAAATTAGGTCAAGGTCAGATAACCCCTGTCAGAAAACAAGTACACCATGCATATTGATGCAATCATTCCATATGTCAACCTATTACCCATAATTATCTGTGAAACAGACATAACTTTGAAAACGTACTACGTAACGTTAAGGGTGCACTAACTGCCTTAGAGGGGGCCGCTATGATTTAGCTGCGAAAACGTAGCTCTATTGTCCTTTTTTTTGCCATAGGTCGCAAATATCAAAAATCATCAAAAGGACCTTAAGGTGTAACACCACTAATTCAGGCCCGGCCAGAAAGCACATACCAGAAAGTAGTACATATTTAACACAAAATAGTTCCTACGCATGGACATAACTTTCAAATTATTTAGAATATTTTATTAATTTTGGTATCAAATGAAAGCTGCATGACTGGTGATCATTGCAGAACAATTTTTGACTGATAAATTTGAATAATAAAAAAATGGCATGAAATTTAAAAAGGAGGGTACATTTTGCCTTTTTGTCAGATCGGAAGTACCTGTTTTGGTACATCCGAAGTTCCGGGAACCAGTTCTTTCTTATATGCCATGTAAGGTATGTTGATTTTTTCAGTACAGGACACCAGAAGGTGTTGCTTTGACATGCAATGATTGTCACTTTATTTGAACTTAAGATAAAAGAGCTGTGACCACTCGAAATTGAGGAATTTAACATAGAAAGCAATGGGGCCATTAATTAGTGGTGTACTTCCTTAGGCAGCAACCATTTGATTTTCTGGGGGGGGGCTATGGTTTTTTTTGGAAAAAAAAGTTTGTTTCCAGGTTTTGGTGAAAAAAAATAATTTGTTTTGGACCCTGAGACAAAAAAATTGTTTGTTTCACCCTCAGCTGCCACTATATGTAATGCTAAAATTGAAAGAAAAAATTTGTTTTCGGTTTGTCGCTAAAAAAAATAGATTGTTCTTCGCCGAAGGCGAAAAAAAAAGTTTGCACAGAAAAAAAAACCATAGCCCCCCCCCCCCAGAAAATCAAATGGTTGCTGCCTTAAGAGCTACGTTTTCGGAGCTACGCTCTGATTATGCTTCAGTGATTTTTTATATAATTAACCAATTTTTTTCCAAAAAATTGGGCCCCGACCCCCTCCTTCTACATGTAAATCCGCCTCTGGCAATAACCAATAAACCATGTAAACGAGTTAAGGTCAGATAAAACATGCTAGACAGACATATACACCTTACAACTATTCCATACATGTACACCAAATGTGCTATTGCTTATGGTATCTAAGAAAAAGGTCAAACCACAAAACCTTTATTTTTTCCCAATGAACCATGAAAAAGGTCATGGTAAAAATAAATCTGCCAGATAGATATGTGTCATGGTTAAAAATAAATCTGCCAGATAAATATGTGTCATATTTAACATTCCTTTCCATACACCAAATTAATCTATTTTGCTTATAGTATCTCAGTATTACCTAAGACTTTCATAAATCAACTAGACATTCCGTCCAGTAAAACATTCTTCTTATTAAACTGGATCAGATACTTATTTACAGGACACTAATACACTACTGTACATATTATTTGGACAAAATTAAAATATTTACTGGTCAATTAATTTTGTCCAGTAATGCATGTCAATGAATTGGACCAAACCATTTTTACTGGTATTTGACTAGCAACCATAGGAATGACTGGTATCTGAGATACAGACTAAAACTCCAAAACTTAAAATTGACCAATGAACCACAAAAACAAGTCAAGGTTAGATAATACTTGCCAGGCTGACATTTACATGTACCTATAGTAATACAATCATTTCATACACCAAATATAGTTGACCTATTTCTAACTAAAATCATGAATATTTTCTATTTTTATTGTAGGTATGTATATAAATACTCTGACACATCTGGTCTGAAATTTTGGTCCTTCATTTTCTGCTTTGAATAAATCTGTGGAGTTAAACCTTTTCGACTTATTTTTACATTTTGTTAATATGCTGTATTAGTGTTACTCCACTGTCCAAGATAAGGGGAGGGTTGGACCCCTACTCGCATATTTAATCCCTGGCCCGAAACACACTGTTTGTGCCTGTCCCAAGTCAGGAGCCTGTAATCAAGTGGTTGTCAGTCTTTGCTATTTATCAAAAAGCTGACTATACTGTATGGGTTTTGCTCATTTTTGAAGGCTGAAAAGTGACCTATAAAAGTGACCTATAGTTGTTAATTTCTGTGTCATTTGATCTCTTGTGTAGAATTGTCTCACAGGCAATTACACCACAAGCTTCCCACTTTAAAGTAGATTTTCATGGGTTTTTTTCATGTATTCGTTATATACTGAAACAATTTTTGACATGTCTGAGACTTGCATGAATTTTTAAATTTCATGTACATTTTTTTGTACATTAAATTGACCTCATGTCAGCGATTTAGAAAGCAAAAATGTATATACATGTAGCGATCACTTCTGATTATATTCCTATATTTTTAAAAAGGATTTTGGAAAATCATAATTCATAGCATAAAAATGCAGGAAATTTAAATAAGATCCGGGGAAACTTATCAATCCTTAAAATAAACTAATTCTTAAAGGTTACCTAGTACATGACCAATTCAACACTGTAATTAAATCTTTGAATATTGTTTTATTGGTACATGTATAAATATTGATTCAGATCTGTTCAGGTTGTTATCAGCAAATTAAAACAGATACATGTACATGTACCTAAACATCAACCCAACAATGTTAGATCTTCCCTCGCTGGGATTTGAACCCATGCTACTGAGATATCGTGACACCAAATTGCCTGCACTGTAAGCGGTGCACTAGACCACATGACCGCCTGGGCTTCAAAATGAAGCTTTTGCTGCCCTGTTGTTACCTTTCCACATCAGTTTGAAAGGTATATGTACTTTTACAGTACTTATGTTGATACCTATATTTTGGCATTGCACAAGATCATGTTTATTCTCTGACTATTAACATGATTAATAACTTTTTTACACTAGATCTATTGGATGTTGGATATGTATTGATGGATGTATACATGTAAATGTATTAGTCTCAGAGTCTGATACATTTACATTTTTTTCCTTAGTTGTTATTGGCTTTGAACTACATGTAGCTGTCGGTAACTGATTGAGGGTACTCTCAGATCTGTACTTAGTATTTTGTTGTTAGGATTTGTTCTTATTTTGTGCTGAAGCACCACTATCTAATGGTTAGGGGAGGATTGACAAAAAAATTTAAGCAAGCAAAATTCTTTATATGCCTGTCCCTAGTCAGAAGCTTCAGGGATGATTCCAGGTGTTTACAAATGGGTCCCTTGAATATCAAATTGGGAATTTTTATCCCAATTGGGAATTTTTGATGCATACAATATAAAACGAAATAATATATCATTTTCCTGTAAAAACGGAAAATAAATATTAAGTTAATTTCCTTCTGTACACTGATTGAAGAAATTATTGGATTCAGACCAGGGAAGTTGTACTACATGAATATCATTGCATAGGATGCACTATCATCTTAACTTTGGTAAACGAGGCCTATATACATGTACCACAGGTACCAGCTAACATAAACCTTTAGCTATTTATTCGAATTTCAAATTATCTCATAATATATACGATATCTCATATAATATATAAGATTTATTTAAGATATCTTAAAGGATATGAAATATCTTATAAATATGTTTTGTATAAGATATTTCATATAGTTTATTGGATATCATATTAGGAAAATTATATGAGATATCTTATAAACTACATGTAACAGGCTATTATTTGAACTTGGAATTATTTTTAATTATGGAATTTGCTTGATTTCTTGTTATAGAAATTTTCAATAAATTCCACGTTTATTCTATACTGAAATGTTCTGTGCTGCGCACAACACTTTCTATTACAAAGAAAATAGTATTTTTCAATAGAATGTACTGTGCCGCGCACAACACTATCTAACCAAAATACATTGTATGGAAAGTGTTATTAACCGCTCAAAAGATCATAATACCAAATATTACATGGAATTTATCAAAAATTTTAAACACAAGAAATTATTCAAATTCCATAATTAAAAATAATTCCAAGTTCAAATAATAGCCTGTTATGTATAAGACATCTCATAAATTATTTCAGATATCTCGTGAACTATATAAGATATCTTATAAACTTTATAAGATATCTTTCAAACTATATCAAATATCTAATGAACTATTATATAAGATATCTTATAAAGTTTATGAGATATCCTGAAGTAAGATTAAATAGCAAAACGGCTTGCCATATTAACCAGTGAAAAAAGTTTAAATGTATTTCAAATAGAACTGGTCAATTGTTGAATTAAGAAAAGCAATTACAAACGTATATATATATATATATGCTTAATTGATAAGTTAATTAAAGCAATTGAACCAGTGAACTTTAAAATTATTTGGATCATTTTCATATCTTTTGAAACAGTTCCATAATGATGACATTTCAGGGGGGGGGGGGGGGGGGGGGTTCTCATTTCATGAATGGTCTATCATCAACATTATTTTCAAAAACGCTCAAACTTTTGTCTTTTGCGGAAAAAAGAGCAAAATATAGAATAATTTCTTTTACAAAACAAGTTTTAATCAACATAACCGGCTCTGCTGGGCGATCTGCTTTTACCATTCAAATTCATTCATCAATGTTATATAAAATTTGGTCTTTGCCGAGGTCTGTTTTGACACCCATTTTGACAAAAAGCATATTTTTTATCAACCTGCTGAGCGATCTACTTTTACGAGACCACATACTCTCATAACTGTATCAACGCTGTCCAGAACAGAGCTATCAGGTTTTTTATGGGTGTTGGCAAGTATACGCCAAATGATGCAATTAACGGGGACATGGGCTGGAGACCACCTAGTGTAAAGCAATGGACATGTGTCTTCGGGCACTGGGCAAGATATAGTGTCATGACCAATAACAGAATAAATTATAAAGTGTTCAAATGGTCACATAAAAATGCTGTAAACAATAAGAAAAACTGGTGTAATAGAGCCATGAAAAAACTTAAAGATTGTAATTTTGATTTGTATACTAGTATTGATTGTGTGCTGCATAAGAATATTGTTCGAGAAATTGAAAATGTTTTATTTAATAAATATATTGTAGAATGGCAAACAAAAATTTTGTCACATAGTAATGGTAACAAGCTTCGTACTTATAAGCTATATAAATCTCAATATTGTACAGAGTTATATTTAAAACAAAATATGTCTATTAAATTTAGAAGTGCTTATGCAAAATTTAGATGTGGTGTTGCGCCACTTAAAATAGAAACAGGACGTTATGAGAATAAACCAATAAATGAAAGATGTTGTTTTATGTGTAAAAATGAAATTGAAGACGAAAAACATGTATTTACTTTATGTCCTTTATATGCAGACCTTCGAAATATATTGTATAGTGAAGCTGTAAAACATAACGATCAATTTTATAACTTGTCTATTGACGAAAAGTTTATATTTTTATTCAGAAACGAAGAACTATGTCAGGTAGTTGCTAAAACCTGCTATAACATTTTATGTAGAAGAACAAATTTTTTATTTGTATATAGCTGATGATATATTTTAAATCTTAGATATATGTAGTTTTAAAATTGTATAAATTTTGTATATAATTAATCCTTTAATATTAGTCTCTCATAATTCTTAATAGAATGGCACTTGTATATGTTTTAGTATTTAAGCTAATGATATTTTACTGTTAGTTTTAATATACAATATGTTTTATAAATGTTATCCAATATTTCATGTTATACGCAATGTTTTATATGTTTATTGGAATGTATAATGTTATACAAGTGGTGAGACTTTAATAAAATATTGAATCTGAATCATAACATTTTAACTTCAATTGAATCCGGCCGCTAAAATTGTTTACCTCATGTTGACATAATTAAATCGTTGTTAATAAAATGAGATTATAGTCAACATTTTTATCCGGATTTTACTATGTTTCAACGACAAACTATGAAAAATTATAGTCGCCGTTATCGGTGACGGAAACTTTGCCGGAAATACCGATTTTTGTTTTATTTTCCTGAATTGGGAATTTATATTGACAAACATTTTTTTGGGGCCGCTGGCGGATTTAAGGGCCGTTAAGCGGCCCTAAACTATATAGTGGAATCATCCCTGGACATGTTAGAATTAAATGTTAACATGGTTAAGGCAATGCACATGATGCAAGGAGATCAAAATACAAAAAAAAAATACATGAAGTTTATCATTTGTTTATCATGTTTTTATGCAGATGAAGTCCTATTTTACAGTCAGTGACAGTAGAAGATGCATCTAATTGTCAACTTTTTAATTTTTAACTTCTTCAAGTTCGAATTCATTTTTACAGAAATTTCTTTATTCCTTTTGGTCTCGGTTCAGTCTTGTAAATTAGGGAGGAGCATAACTATCATGATAACAGTTTCACTTTAATTATTCTTTGAAATGAAAAAAACTTTACTTGATGATAGAGTTTCTCTGTTTACGTTGTAAATTATCCCTTACAACAAGCATGACTAGACCAACATCGGAAGCAATTCTGTATTTCGGTTTCTTTTTCAACAGATTCTGAAACTATGCTTGAATTCAACAAATAATCCATACACATGATACGGAGTGGACTTCATTCCCTTTGACAGGTCACACCTGCCTTATACTTATTTCTTATTGGTCTCAGAATGTGTATATGTACATGTACTTCACTTGAAAATATACTCCCCCACCTTTCAGTTTCAAAGACTTTATATATTATAAATGTCAGGTAAGTATTTAATAAACAAACACTGTAATACAATGAAAAGCTATGCATAGTGTCTCAAGCTATGTCATCATTTCTTAACTTTATTCAGTAGTTCAAATTTCATTCTTTCGAGGGAAACTCTCAACGATAAAGCAAATAATGAAAAGTTTCTTTTGTACCATTCTCCATTGTACTTCACATTCTTACGAAAGTTTTCATTTAGAAATTGTCGGTAAAACATAGACATCTCCTCTGGTGTTAACTTTGACGGTACATCTTTATCTGTTATGTCGGACTCTACTTTTTTCTCAGCAAGTTTTGTTTTCACAAACAGTTCTTTTTCACGAAAGAAATCGTCATTATGTTTTGTCCAAAATTTGTTGTTAAAGTCAAGAGTATCTTGTCGTAACATTCGGAACTTTTTCTGTAATGCTGTTTCACTGTCGGGTATGTGGAATTGTATCTGTCTCATGTTTGAATCTTTCTCAGGTGGTCCTACCCAATCTCGTTCTAACTTTTCAGGTGGTTTTGATTTGAATTTTTGTTTATCCTTTCTTACGTTTGACATAGAAATATACCTGCTGTAACAGTAACTTTGCCATGATCTGAAGTTTTTCGCTAGATTATTCATTTATATTCTATTTTGCAGTTATTTTATAACCTGCTCACGTTTTCACCCTGATTTTTTTAATTTACCGGAAGTTTACAAAGCGACTGTAATCATCTGTTCACTGACGGATAGGAATGTGATTCCGGATATATATAACTGGATTTTCTTCTTTTGGACAGTTTCTAACGAAGATTATTTGCCAGGCGTACACATCTCTATTTGAACAGACAAAAAAATATTCATTTTTTTTCCATTACAATTAAGGGTAAGAAATGGGGGTAATAGCAGATTCTTGTCACAGGGACTCGGAAAGTTAATTCTGTTCTTTCTTAGACATAGCCCCTGTTTTTTTAGGGATCCATGTTTCTAATTTATTTTTAGTTTTCAGTGTTATTTGTCTTATTGTTTGACGTTTTGTGCTTTATCTGTTTCCAGGTTTGTCTTTTGTTCATTTTGACCCTCTGTGTTCGCGTAGTCAGGCTTGCATTCCTTTTGTTATTTAGTAATTTTGTTTTAAACTTGATCATGAGTTTTATTTTATTTGAGAATTTTTAGCTTATTTTAAAACTTAACTACTTTAAATTGTATAATTGCCGAAACACACACACACACAAAAAACAACAGCAGCCACATATTTAACTATTTGAATTACAAATGTACATTTTTGCTTTATCCTACATATTGGTCTTTTGATATTGTACCTAAAAACTAAAGTCTTACACTGGATCTATATACATTTAGCTTTAAGACCAAAATATTGTAAAAAAAAAATGATTAAAACAGAACTTGTGTTTTCAGATTAAGAAAAGGATATTGGAAACGCCTGGAAAGCACGATTTTTCATCATTTGTTTTATAGATTCTGGGGCCTTCAGCGTCTCCCCAACCCTCCGCATTTATTTTTTTTTAGCCTCGCTCTACTCGGCATGAATACTTTTAAAAGGGCTAGTCATGCTAGTAAAAGCCCAACTTTAATACCGTGTATAGAAATTGAGAATGGAAATGGGGAATGTGCCAAAGAGACAACAACCCGACCATAGAAAAAAATCTAAACACAACAGCAGAAGGTCACCAACAGGTCTTCAATGTAGCGAGAAATTCCCGCACCCGGAGGCGTCCTTCAGCTGGCCCCTAAACAAATATATATGTATTTGTAGTTTGGGATTCAGAATCTTGAGTCATTTTTAGAGAGGATGATGATTAATTCTGATAAAATGGTACACAATGACTTGACTATACATGTAATTTTATGTTAAATAAGAATAAAAAAATAACATAAAAATTGTATGTTTTCAAATATTATATATATAGTATAGTTGTGACAATAAATGATCAGACCCCTGGTTAAATGAAAATAAAAAAAAAATGCTTCAACAGTGCAAAAAAAAAATAATCCGTCCTCTTAGTCTACAAAAATAAATATCCTATCAAAAACAAATCATCCTGTCCCCACCCCCCCCCCCCCCCCTCAAATGGTTGTCCCCTAATTATTTCCCCAAATTACAAAAAAATCATTAGAAACAAGTGTATCCACTGAAAGGGCCTTCAATTACAATATTAGACACACGATCCGCCGTCACTGTACAATATTATGACGTTTGATCACCGTTAACAACGCGAAGTTCTTTATGGGATCACGACTGAATCCCGAAGACAGCGATCAGTACAAAAGATGCGATTTATATTCGTGTTAACGTGTCTTCTACTCCTGAACGAAAATACACTTTTCCGGTATGTATAAAATTGTTGCTTAGCGATATGAAATTCATTTTGCAATTAAAACTATAATGCAACATGCCGGTTCAGAATAACGGACAATATGTTGAAACAAGAAAAATTACATGTTGGAGAATTTTTGAAGTTTTGTAATGTAAACTGTGTGGAATTAACTCCCTTCCCTGCATGTTTTGTTGCTGACTTTACTAGCTCTTTCTATAACATCAAAGTTTAGAAAAAAGGAATATTGACCAATATGCATTTTGGACTAGAGAAGAATAGTTGCTCTTCATGTTGCATTTGCTTCAAGGTATATAACGATGATTATCGGTTACATCATTTTAACAGGCCCTCACCGTATAGCGCCGGCTGCCATCTATCAAACGGCCCTAAAGGTCAATAAGATAAAGTAATATTGAAGTTTTCTGGATCTTAACCACTTGAGATCTTTAATCATTAAATTAAAGTTTCAAAATAAAAAATAAATCCCGCTCAATAACTTTTTGTTTATCTTTACAGGTCCAGATACCAGTACAACAAATACGCTGATGCTGACAGATCTGGACATGATGGATTATTCTGGGTAATACTATAAAATGTTTGATTTTGCATTGTTTTAATTTTCATTTTATTATTTGCGCGGGAGAGGTTGCGGGTGCCCAATATCCTTCAAGTATTGTTCGAGTTATTTATCCATTTCATTTTTGTATGATTGTATATTTGTTTATGTATCGTATTTAGTAAATAAGTCAACTTTTGAACCCGACTACAAAGAATAGCATATGCTAAACAAAATGGCAATATTATAAGATGTAAAATAAAATCAGTGTGTTTAAATATTTATGACCCATCCCATCAAAATACCAACCAACAAGCGAATGTAAAGAAAGAAAACTCAGATATTGGCATATACATGAATACGTCGACTCGCTCGCATCATACAAAAACAGATTAGTACATCAAAATTCTTTTTGAGTTCATATTATACTTGGATTAAATAAGAAAATATCAAATACCAGCTCGAGTCTGCATGCCTTCGATTACCCTACAGTGAAAATACTTCATTTATTGTTTTTCAATAAAAACAATATCTAGGATTAGGTTTTACAGAGATTCAACTGTACATATATACATGTACGTAAATGTGAGACATCAACCAAACAAAACACTTAAATCGAAAAGGTATCAAGAGGTCATTTTGCCTGCTTTTAAGGTAATCGATTACACTAACACATTCATGTATCATAAGGCACAGATAACTGCATGTGAAAATCAAGCAAACTTTAAATAATAGCTGATTTTACCCTTTTGTAGGGATTCACAAACTGTATAAAACATCTTACATGAGGAAAAGATGTGTGTATATTTCAACAGGTCACAAACCTAGCAACACAATAAAACCTGAATATAAAAATTGACAAATAGAGACAAAAACGATACCAAATGGGAGTGTCAAACTTCAAATCGAAAAGGGACCGACAATATCATGCCAAACAAAAAGAAAAAAGGACAAATAGACAGAACAATAATCTACAGAAAACTACACATTTGAACTAAAAATTGAGCAATACGGCTCTCATATACAAAATATGTTTACTTTAGTCACATCTATCATACGCCACATGTGGCACCATTCTACCCCTTCGCGTGTACAGTGTATTTTCTTTTTACTTTTAGGGTCAACTTAGACATCTTGATGTCGTTTTGATGTTGCTGTATCTTTTGATAGCTTACATTGCATACAAGGTACTTTGATTTATCAAGGGAGATCATCACGTATCGTAAGTGTAATCTAATATTGGAAAAAAGTTGTGAGGGTCTAGGTCGGAGGGTCCTTGATTTCTACATTACTTTAATAGTATAGTGATATTTTTCTAATCTTAAAAAAATAACGCTTATATTTCATCATATTTTGTTGTAAAATTCTGTTGAAAAAATACTCGTCATAGATTCCAGGATTGAAATTTCATATATATACGCCAAACACGCGTTATACGCCACAGACTAAAAAGACTCATCAGTGACGCTCGAATAAAAAAATGATGAATAGGCCAAATAAAGTAAGAAGTTGAAGAGCACTGAGGACCAAAAATTCCTAAAAGTTTTGTCAAATACAGCTAATGTAATCTATTCCTGAAGTAGAAAAGCCTTAGTATTTCAAAAATTCAAAATTTTGTTAACAGTTAATTTATAATTATGCACATATCAATGATAACTCAAGTCAACACAGAAAAAGTTTCTTCTTTCAATTTTGTCTGTTGGTATTTATGATTTCATTAAGCTGATGTTCATTCATTTCCTTAATCAGAATTGATTTCCCAAATTATGTTTATCTCCTCCCTCCTATTATATATATTTAAGGACGCCTCCGGGTGCGGGAATTTCTCGCTGCATTGCAGACCTATAGACCACTTTTGAGTTCATCCGTCACCGGAAAAAACTCGTCAATTATACGCGCCTTTATGACGTCATTTACCAGATAGAGGGGGTCGCCTGTATCCCTGCACTATTTACGTTCATCAAGCGTCTTGGTGATCGTCATTGTGCCGGATAAACTAGAAATAATGGTTGTTCTGTAGGTACTTAATGACAATTCCCTAATGACATCAATGCTGATTGTCAATTTTGATAATTCAGTTTGTCGTATAATTCGTACAATATAGAATTATAGTTTTCCAACCATTCGCTCAACATTGGAATGGAAGTGACGACGCCCCTAAACGCACAAATGACGTTCACTAAAACCAGAGTTTTTGACGGAAATGCATCGAACTCGAAAGTTGTCTATTGGTGACCTTCTGCTGTTGTCTGTTCTATAGTCGGGTTGTTGTTTCTTTGACACATTCCCCATTTCCATTCTCACTTTTGAAAATTAATTGAAAACATTTCTAATAAAAACAAAATATAATGCATCGTTTAGGAAATAGAGAGAAGAATACAACTGAGAGACAGAAGTTATAAATATGGGTTGTAAATACCATCAATACCATTACAGCCAATTTTAATGAGTGTGCAGGCAAAGGTAATATCTTGAAGTCATTGTTAAGTTAGGTAGACTACCCTTGACTTAGAGTAGACTAGTCCGACGGATAACACATCTATCTATCTGTAGGACAAGGTTACTTCGAAAGGAGGGTAGTATAACTTACCTAACAATGACTTCACGGTTCAACTAGCAAGCAAACTAACCCATATGCCAAAGATATTACCTTTAGCTACACACTCATTGAAATCGGCTGTAAATAACAAACAAAAGATGCAAAAGTTGTTGATGCTACAACCAAATATCTAATACTTGTTATCAAAGGTACCAGAATTATAGTTTAGTACGTCAGACGCGCTTTTCGTCCACATAAGACTCATCAGTACATGACGCTCAGATCAAAACAGTTAAAAAGCCAAAAAATAAAATATACGAATGAAACATGAAAAATGAACTTTCAGCCCTGGTCGGTTATGTGACAACAGAAAAACAAACAAACGGAAGAGCTCGATCGAGATTATATCAAAACCGTTTTTTAAAACAAGGGTCTGTCTATTAATATACCGAGGATGAATAGAAATGCAGCACAGCATTTTCCAGACTTGGTCAATGTTTCCATGAATTTATCCAACATAATCATATCGAACATTGGAGCAGTTTGGTCTTGAGTCGACCTTTTTAGTCCGTTATCTCGTGATAATTAAGTCTTTAGGTTCATAGAAAAACTTTCATGTTTAACCAAAAATGTTATCCAGTTACCAGACAAAAAGTAAATTGTGGAACGGCACTACTTTATGAAAATCCGTAATATAGGGTTTATTTTGTTTTAAAAAATGTGGTTTAGATGAGGAATTATAATATCAGGATCTAAAATTTTTAAAACTTTTGATACAAGAAATTCTGAATGCATATCATAAGAACAACGATTGCTTAACTGCCAATTTGAAGAAGATATGTTCGTTATTTTTTTTTAGGAAACTAAACTTATACATGTACATCAATTTCACATGTGTTGCATTTCTATTAGCCGTAAGTATACTACTAAAGGCATGTATATATCGACAGGAAATGGTTGAAATCTCGAGAACATGTTCCTAATTCTTCTTAAGTACTAGTCTAACAAATATACAGTAATACTTCGAATTTCACAATGAAAATTTTAGAAAGAAGATTTGCAAGAGCAGATTGTGTTTAACTGTTGATTGATATTTGGCGTCTGGCGCAAATATGATATTTCAATCATGAGTTTATTGCTAAAAAAAATAGTGACAAATATTTCATGCATATTCAGAACAAGAACAAATAAAAAAAAATAGAATAGGTAATTTGTGCATGTTAGGTCAATAAGAATGAAAGGCAAGACTCTCGGTCCGAATCCCGGGGGTTTACTTCCTATAGTTTTAGTTGTACGAGTGTGCCGCAAAACAGGGTCTCTTTTCATGACCTGCTTGTTAAACAGGGTATCTTTTTCATGCCCTGCTGGTGCGATAACATGGTCTTTTTTAAACAAAGTATTTGTCTAGAACAGGATCGCTTATTTAACTGTTTAAGTCTAAAACCCAGGTCTAGAACAGCTAGCATCTACTCTATACTGTCTAGGCATGGTATACATTTTGTGAGCGTGTCTAGAACAAGTTATGTTTTTCAATATTTCTGTTTAGAGCAGGGTGTGTTTTTCAATGTTTTCTGGTTAGAACTGGGTATGATTTGACACGTGCTGTCGGCACAGTTATATAAATGAAAATAAAAACAAATCTCACCCTGCACTTCCTCAATAATATTTTTACATTGTGTTGTACTTCTTTTCACTACTTAATCATTTCAAAATAATAGAAAACTTCATCGGCTCTAACTCAAAATATTGACAATTTTGTGTTAAGGGGGTCTTGAAATCTTTTGACAGCTTCCAAAGTGCTAATTTTAACCTTTTTCAGCTGGACCAAATCACTACTTAACTGTAAAATTACAATGACCCAAATGTTTTGACAGTGTCAATGCATCCCCTTACTTGCTATTTGAGGCATAACACATGAATAAATGCATTTGGAAGGGGTATAAAAAAAATTTGGCAAGTAACACACTGTCCACACTAGGGACTATAGACAACGAAAATCGAAGGACGATAACTGTGAACTCGGACGATGACTGCACTGAGCAATTTGGGATATTTGATAAAGTGACGGATACTTTACCTTATGGGCACCCAGAGCGTTGTTTCAAGGGTTTTAAACTAGGAGGGCGTGTACCATCTCTAAAACAGGAAACTAAACATATATAAAAAAAGAAGATGTGGTTTGATTGCCAATGTGACAACTCTCCACAAGACATAACATGACACAGAAATTAACAACTATAGGTCACCGTACGGCCTTCAACAATGGGGAGAGCCCATACCGCATAGTCTGCTATAAAAGGCCTTTTCGACATGACGTGGCTCTGGATTGAAACTTATCGCACAGCAAAACGGACATTATATACATGTAGCAAGAATATTTACTCGAATAGGAGAAATCCAGGGATTGCCACATGTTTATGCCATAAGTCAATCCCAAGGCTCGATCAAAAAATTATTTACTATTGTACTGAGTTATTTTCTTAATACTTCAAATACAGCTGATATAATTTTAATTTTCAGTATTGAACAGACCTATTGTGTACGTGATTTTATCGTAAGTAAATAAAGACGCTAAAATTTGGCTCAAGTGTCTATTCTGATAATATAATAGAAATTGGCCCGAGTGACAATTTGGATGACACCAAGTGAAACATAAATCATGTATCTTCTGTGAAATTATTCAATATGGAGAATGTGGGTACCATATTGGAACATCTGTAGGTTTTTTAAAAGGATAATTGTCGAGAAATTAAATTGAAGTTGTTGAATCAAATCAAATACTTTATTGCCATATAAATCAAAAACATAATCTATGACAAACACAACATTAAAATAACACATCTTTGTTTGCAGCAACAGTTTCTGAACTTCAACTTTCGCTATGTCATGTATCTGAAGCAGTTAAAGAACTTTAAGAAAACTGGTGGTCAGGGTTCTCTTTCATGTAAATGCAAAGAGGGGGAGTAGCTCTTCTAAATGTAAATGTTAAAAGCAAAAGGTGTTGTGTAATTCCCAAAGCCATTATTCACTCACAAAATGATACAAAACTTTTTTTGTATTTTGTAAGATAGTCAATTTTGCACCTGGTTAAATCGGCACCCGATGAAGTAATTTCGGCACCCATGTTACATATGTTTAATATATTTTTTAAGTATTTTGAACAAAAAGATTAAAATAAAGACGGGGTTATCCAAATATTGACTGATTTACATTTTTGGGGGTTTCTGAATGTAGTTTTTCGTTCAATTTAATATGTTTTTAAGGTATTTAATTTTTTTATGGATGCAATTTGAATGACTGTTGGTTAAATGACTCTTTAATGCTGTTTAAAGTTTCCTGAAAAACCACCTTAATTGCTAATAATTTTGCATGCGAGTTTGACGGCCTGGGACATTTCCGCTTTTACAAAGGACGTTTGCACTTTTTTAAATGGACATTTGCGCTTCAATTCATAGGAAATTTGCGATTTTTATAAAAGGACATTTGCGCTTTTACAATATTTAAGGCTGATGAAGTTTTCAATAATTTTGATATAATTTGTCCCAAAAGTAGGACAACAGACTGTAAAAATATTATTGAGAAAGCGCAGGAGGGATTTTTTTCATTTTTATTTATTGTCTAAATAACTGTGTTCTCGGACCTTATGTTGTACTGTAACACCGCTGTCCCATGTTAGGGGAGGGTTGGGTGCCAACTAACATGTTTAACCCCCGCCACATTCTGTATATATCATGTATATTTGCCTGTCCCAAGTCAGGAGCCTGTGTTCAGTGGTTGTCGTTTGTGGCTGTGTTACTAATGTTTTTGTTCATTGTATTGTAGTTAAATTGGGCCGTTAGTTTTCTTGTTTGATTCTTGTTTACATCTGTCATTTCAGGGCCTTGTATAGCTGATTATGCGGTATGGGTTTGCTCATTGTTAAGGGCCGTATGATAAGCTATATTTGTAAATTTCTTCATCATTAAATTTGCTCTATTTTTGAGAGTTGTCTCATTGGCAATCATACCACTTCTCCTTTTATAGATTTTCTATACTACATATATATAGATGCAATTTTACGATTTGAAATACCTGGACAAATTCTTGCTGAAACTTTGCATGCTGGATCTGTAATTATAATGGCTATATTTTTTCCACAAAATTTTCCATATGACTCATATAGGCATTCACGCTGATTGATACTAACTATGTATATAGACCCATCATTTTTTTTCGAATTATAAAGTATTACCGAAATTATAATTTATAATGCGAAAATATGTCATTTCAGGTCTGTTTTAACGATTAAAAGAAATTTGTATATGCGGGATCATATAAATTGGAGACTGAGATTGGAGCATGTGGAGAGCGATGATCCTAGCGATGATCGGGAGTATGGAATTTTCTTATTCTATATTCTATCGAGGGAGGGGAAGGGGAGCTAAAAATGAAAGAAAAGTTTACCGATACAATTTTTTCGATATTATAAAAGTGTGCGGGGCGAATTCTTTTTTGACACTTACATATATTGTTATTTAACTCCCCCTTAATTTCATTCGATATAGTTTTCTTTGTTTTCACTTCCCTTATAAAACATTTTTCTCTCGAGATATTAACATGATTACGATTCCAAATATTGTTTTAAAAAGACTTGCCGCACGTGTTTAAATATTGGTGGATGGTCCTATAAAGATTATTAACAAGATATCCTGTCTAAAGGGAGATAATATGAAAGAAAGCTGATGTAAATAAGGAAGTTAAATATCTGTACAAATGGCAACGGTAGGACAGGTTAATGATCAGGATGCGTTCACGTGTCCTATCTGTTTAGAAACACTGAAGACGCCAAAAAGCCTACCATGTAACCATACATTTTGTGAAACATGCATTGGTGAGTTTATTTTATCAACTGAACTACGCGCAGAAAAAAAACTTTGCAAATATCCTTGTCCGGTTTGTAGGACAATTGTTACACCTACTAACCAAGACGACAATGCATCGCAATGGGCAGCATCGCTCCCACATAATTTTGCAATTTCATCATTAATGGATAATTCAAAGAGCGTCAAACAGGAATGCCATCTCTGTAAAAGGCGAGACAAAATATCCGAGGCGACACAATGGTGTCGAGATTGCGCTGAAGCGCTTTGTGAGGAATGCTTGCAACTTCACAGTTTTATGAAACTTTTTGCTGATCATAAAGTTGTTCAAATTGACGAAATGAATTTTCCATCAATCGTAGAGGAGCCTAATTTAGGTATGATATCCGATTCATGCCCAGTTCACACGTCGAAAGTTTTGGAAGCTTTCTGTTTTGACCATCAAGAACTGTGTTGCGTGCTTTGTTTGACTTTACAACATAGAAAATGCAAAGACGTGCAAGCTATTGAAGAAATGCAAAACCTGAAAAATGTCAAAATGAGCATGCTCTTGTCTGAAGTAAATGCCATAAAAGTAAAAGTTGGAAAGGTAATGAAAGAAAAGAATGGCGAAAAAGAAAAACTTGATATTTCTTTTACCGACATTGAAGCAGAGGCCAGCCAATTTATTTCAACATTAAAAGACAAACTAGACAGCCTGTTAGCTTCGTTTATAAAGGGTATGAACATGTATCGTGAGGAATCGGGAAATGCATTCGAGAACAAACTGAAAACATTTGAAAAACTTTCAAAATATTTTGATCAGTTAAAGTGTACAACAAAAAATGTCCAGAAGCATGGCACATTAAACCAAATGTTTATCCATTTTGAAAAATCAAAAACCGAAATAAAGTCTGGTTTGACGGGAGCAAGTTCAGTTTTAAATACAAGTTCGATTTCTGAAGCTAAATTAGTTAAAAGTGCAAAACTAGATCAAGTTGAAAATATTGAGGATATTTTTGAGCTTGAATTAATAAAAACTATTCCAGTCGACCTCAACGCTTATGTCAAACAGTTATTTCCATCAGGAAGTTCTGTTCTTTCCAAAACAGATCCTCTAAGCAGTTTTGATTGTATTTTGTTAAAACACATTAAAACCATAGCTTTAAAAGGTTTCGATGTATATGGAGGCGTTTTTGTGTCAGATGAAGTAATTGTCGCTGGTGGAATAGTCGAAGGGTTTGTTGGAAAAATACAGGCTATAAATCTTTTGGACAAACGAATTGTTCACGAATATCCTTTGCCGACATTAGTTAAAAGACTTGCATTCGATTTTGAAAGCAAGTCCCTGTTTCTTTCTTGCTACGGATCAAAAATGTATCGTTTCAAAGTTTCAAATGCATTTCACTCTGAAATGACCATTAAAGATAACAATCAAAGAAATGGAGGCATATGCATATATGATGGAACATTATATGTAATAGTTGAAGAAACTGTCCAAAAAATAAGCCTTAAAAATGTACAACTATTTAAGAAGTGTTTTGAAACTAACACAAGTTGTCGAAACCTCAACGGACTTGAAATTGATTCGAAGAATAATCGTCTACTATACACCTCGGAAAATTCTGAAGTAGTGTGTACATCGTTCGATGGTGAAGAGATATTCAAGTACAAAGATGAGTTCATGGAGGAAACAATAAGTGTATCTGTTCATTCGGCAGGAATCATATTTCTATGTGATGAATATGGACAGATTCGTATAATATCAGAAGACGGGCAGCAAAGTCGAACCGTCCTGAATTGTTGCCACAAACTGAAAAAGGTTCGTGATCTTTGTTTTGACAAGTCTAGTACACGTTTAGCAGTTTTTGGAAGTAGTTATATAGAACTTTATGATGTCTGTGCTTGAAGTGGATAGCAATCATAACTTAAGGTCAGATATAAATCCGCGGAACAGGCTGCTGATGCAAGAACTGACTTTTTGCTACTCACTTTTGGATCTATTTAGACATTTCTATCAAGAAGACACAGTATTTAGAAATACAAACATTTTCATTTAAGTTCTAAAAACATTTTAGAAAAGGTAAAAAAAAAATAACCAGAAAAGAAAACACTTTCTTAACAATATAAAAATGAAGAAATTTTGTATTTTAAATAATAAGTTGATAGTTTAGTCTGGATTGATCTTGATTTATTTTATCTAAAATGTCGAATAAAAAAAATGAGATGTTGCGTATATATCAATGAAACAGCAACTTTAAAACAAAGCATAACATAAAATGGTATTAAAAAACGACTGATTTTCTTCATTATCAAACGAAATATAAATGTATTAGTATTCACTTTGACTTCGTCATTTAATTCATTATGAGATGGCCGTTATTTCTGTGATATAAATTCCGGAGGAAAATATTACCTATGAAATAAGTTCCACCGGAACAAATGTTTTGTTACACAATCGACGTCAATGGGACTGCACGTCGCCAATAAGCGTAGAAGAAAAGACCCACACAAAAACACATAAACAGTGGATAATTGTCTTCACCTGTTCCATAAGCTTTGCAAGTACTTTATCGATGACCAAAGATTTTGATTTAAATTAAAGCAGACAAAAAACGAATAAAGACAGTAACATAAAAGAAATATTCCCTGATAGAACGAGACAAGAAGTTACGGCCTAACTTTTGAATAAATCTTAATGAGTTATTTAGCTCCGATATAATTTAGATCAGCAATTTTGTCTCCAACGTTTTGCTGTGCAATACGCGCTATGTGTTTCTTTATTCTTCTTTGGCTAGAGTAATATGTGGATGGTTTAGATCTCACAAAACTTGTTTAACCCGGTCGCATTTTTTTTCGCCTGTCCCAAGTCAGGAGCCTCTGGCCTTCGTTAGTCTTTTTTTTTTCAATTTATTGTTTTGAGTTTAGTGTGACGTCCATTTTTACTGAACTACTAGTAGTACACAATTTTATTTAAGGCTAGCATAGGACCACCTCAAGGTGCGGGATTTTCTCGCTGCGTTGAAGACCCGTTGGTGGCCTTCTGTAGTTGTCTTCTCTTTGGTCGGGTTGTTGCCTCTTTGACATATTTCTGATTTCCATTCTCAATTTTATTTTAAAAATATTTTCGTGTTATTTCTCCAGAACACAAACGAATGTCACGAAACCAGTTTTTTCAAATTTTATATTTTGATGTATTATTTTTATTTCTAGTAGTTATATTAAAGTTAGATAATGATGAAGCACATGTTTAGATATAAAAATGCAATTCAGTTAATAACTTGTGATACATCTTCATCTGCACATACTTGCGTTGGGCTCCAAGTTATAAACACATTCATAAGATTTCACAAATTATGGGTACTTTTAAAAACATCGCAAACATTTATTAAGTTTACAGATTAAGGTTGGTGTGGATTGTATATGCCAGTGGAAAGCAATCGAACAACACAAAAACTAACTTTAGTTCTCAACATACAGTCTTCATCTTCAGACAGGGGTCTTTACTATATGATGAAAATAAAAAAATAAAAAAATAATCCATTGATATTGAAGTTATACTATAGAAAGCAAAATATTTTTTTAAGCTTTGTACTAGATATTACCGGCACAAAGAGAAATATATATGATTTCTTATAAGGTTTTCGCAATATTTAACAAAATTAGAATTGATGGTTTTATTAGGATCTGATATGTTAGCGATATAGTTGGGGTCAAGTTTTATTTTATTGATTTAAAACATACGACATTTTTTTTTTAGACATTCTTCAATGTTTACTGCTGACATTCACACATTGAGTGACATGTGTGTATATGTTGTGTACAAGGTATAATTTTGTACAAATTATAATTTGTATTTCGACTTTGTACAAAAATGCCTTTTTGACGAAAATTCACTTATAACTTGGACAACTATTTATAATAAGGATTTTGGTGATAAAAAGCATTGATATACAACACCATATAATGTTACTAAATGACTACACATGACACCTATTCTGCCAAATACAAAAATAGTTCATCATTCGTTTGAGACAGTAAGTGAATGATGGCATCGGGACTTCCATCATTTGACTCTCACATTTAATTCTTCTTCAATACTTTGCAACGGCTGATTTCTGTGGAGTCAATTGCTTTAAACGTTGCTAAAGCTATAGGTTTTATTATTTACACTTTTGAGTCATTTGCTCAGTTGATGTACTAGTAATAGTGTAAACATGACCAGCATTGTTCATAAGAAGGAGAAATTTTTCCAAAATGTTCTGAAGCTATCAGGGAATGATACACGAAAGAACGATCATGTGAAAATCAAGTACAAGCATAATTGATTTATAGTTAAATTGAGATTGACATTGTCATTCCTATCATTCTTGCCAGGAAGTGTTCGCTGAGTGGACAATAGACCCAAGACTAATATCTTACCAAGAAAACAAAACAGTAAGTTGACTATCAGAACTTGTTGTTTTGGGTTAAGGTTTATTACCCCTTCTGTGGCCTGTGAATAAAGAAATTTTCAAACTGCAATAGTATCAAAACGTGTCCAAACCAATCCTCGAAATATTTGCGACGTAATTGTTGAATCTTGAGATTTTGGGTATCAAATTTGAACAGCAGAGAAAGAATTTAACAGAATATTTATGTATGAAAGTTAAATTGAAGCTCTGAAAAAACCAGCAACGGTTCCTGGTCTTCATTTTTTGTTATGTAAAGCGGTTTAACAGCATTTAAAAAAAAACTGAATGTCAGGTATATCTTTCATGTAAATGCATAGATGGATACAGCATTTCTAAATATAAATGTAATTATCAAAAGCAACCTAACTGTATTTACACCAAATATTAGAACTGCGATATTGATCAACAACACAAATTAGTACGCCTGTGTATTGTCTTTTGGAAGCAAATTTTCTTATCAATTTAGTTATTGTTTTAAATGATCAAAGATACTCAGTGGACAGAATTCTAATGGCTGTTGAACATCTTCTTAACTTAGTTTTTGAACAATGTTAGAAACGATTACATACAGTTTGCCATCAGATATCCAAATACCTCCATTATTTAAGTCGTCATCTTAGATGTTCGTAATAGATTTAAATGTATTGACAAAGTTTAAACGATATAACTTTGATCCGTAGCAAGAAACAAACAGGTACTCGTTTTCAAAATCATGTGATAGTCGTTTCACTTTTGCCAAAACAGGACATTCGTCAACAATTCCTTCGTTCAAGATGTTAATAGCCTTTAGCTATCTAACTGATTCTCTACTTTTCCGACAACCACCACTATTTCATTTGACA
Organism: Mytilus edulis; assembly: GCA_019925275.1. Lineage (NCBI taxonomy): Eukaryota > Metazoa > Mollusca > Bivalvia > Mytilida > Mytilidae > Mytilus > Mytilus edulis. The sequence goes on along the minus strand of CM034361.1, from coordinate 124,241,148 downwards.
CGAAAACGCCTCCATATATATTGAAACCATTTAAATCTATAGTTTTGATGTGTTTCAAAACAATACTGTCGTAGCTACTAAAGGGATGTATTTTCGAAAGAAAAGAACTGTCTGATGGAAATAATTGTTTGATAAATGCCTTCCGTTCATTTGGAATTGTTCTGGTTAAATAAATCAAACCAAGATAACTGACAGTTTCAATCTGAATCAGTTTTGCATCTTTAACACATTCAGCTTCAGCAATCGAAGATGTATTCAAAATTAAATTTGCTGTGGTCAAAACTGATTTGAATTCGGCTTTTAATTTTTCGAGATGGATAAACATTTGGTTCAAAGTACAGTAAAACCTGTATAAACCGGCCAGCTATGGGACTATGAACAACGGCCGGTTTGGACAGTGAGACGGTGTATTCAGGTTTCCGTTTTGACCGGAAGTTAATGACTTGTCACGTCCGATATACTGCATGTAAAAGTTCTGTCTAAATGTTTATTAAAGTAAACTGATTCATACAAAACGTAATAACGCAATAACTTTGAATGATCGTTGTTTTGAATCATTTTATTCATTGTCTATAGAAATTCAAGAATCTGGTTGAATGTTTCTTCAATTTAGAATATTATGTTGACCTTTGTTTTACATATCCTCGTCTGTCAAATCAGGAACATATAAATTGGCGGTATTGATGATTTATTTAGCAGTTTTTATTGTTTTTCTGTGCTCCTGAACAGTTTTGTTTTATTCTGAGTGTGATTGATCAAAATAATTTGAAAGTGATTTCAGTTTGTTCCCAAACTCGTGTTCCGAATTCTCTAGAGTTATGTTCAGTTCCTTAAAAAACAAAACCAACAAGCTGTCTTGTTTATCATTTAATAATAAAATAAATGTATTGGCCTGAACTCCAATTTCTGTGAAGGCAGTGTCAACTTTTTCTTTATGAACAATCTTCTCTTTTGTCATTGTTTCTACTTTCACTTTAGCATCAGTCACCTCAGACAAAATTGCGTTTATCTTGTTCTTTTATGAAGTGTTTTATGTCTTCTATTTCTTGCACTTTTTCACATTTCATGTATTGTATTAGAATTCAAAATTTACTCTTACAGAATGTGTGAGCCGTATATCGTCGAAACAAATGTTAGAAAACTGTTTCATATTCAGAATTATGTTAGCAGCTCTCTGCTTTCTGATTTCAATTTTTTTAGTAAATACTTAGTGATGCAAGCTCGATGGTATAAAGCTTTTAATTAATAGTAAAATTCTAATGAGTTATTTTGTAAATCAAATCATTGTAGGAGATATATGTAGCAACACTCAATACAGCTTGAGTTCTCTCCCCAGATAATACCTTATGAAGTTGTTTGACTTGCTTATATATGCTCTATTATACGTTTAACTTTGCAAAATCTACAAACAGACCAATCAGTTGAAGATCTGCTTCTGTAAAATACTAGAAGCTGCATAAAGTAAAATTTGTTCCTCATTGCAACCAGTTCCACAGTTCCTTTTAACTGGACTCGAAAATTCGACACGATTCCTTATTTAGAAAGGGGTGAATTCGACAGAACTAAAAAAATATGACTTAGCTCAATTTGATTTTAATTTCGGACGATTTTATATTTATTTAAGCTACACTAAAGTTTTAGATGGAAATAGAACCGTTTGAATATGATTTATCGTAGTCTAATAGCACACATAAGTACACGGAAATCGACTAACAAATACAGTAAAAAAAACGATAACGAAGTAGATAAGGAATTCCGGAAACAATAGTAATTTTACCAACATTTTAAAATTACAGAAATTGGGATTTTTCGAAATATTGTGATAAAGTCTTGGTCTGGAATGAAAAATCAATAACTGACCAGTGTGTTCTAAAACGGGTAGAGTGCAAAAATATTGTAGACCTGAAAAGGTTAGGATTATGAACATTTTCGTATAAAATATCAAATATATATGTATATATATTGTTTTTGATATTTTAAGAATCTAATTGACTTAATTATTCTGCATTAAAGAAGAGATACGTCTAATTTCCTTTGCTTGAAAAACATGTCGTAATTTTATAATTTTTAACTAATTTCTGAAATAAACGTCAATTTTACAAATTTTACATTAAAGTCATCAACTAGACGTCTTTTTTTTCAAATTTGACACTCGCTCAGTCGCCAATTAATAGTAACATTATGACGACCCACTTACACAATTTTTTTTTTTTTTTTTTTTTTCAATTTTTTTTTTCAATTTTTATGCAGTTGATTATATCATCTTCGTCTATCTGCGTCGGCCTCAGAGTTTTAACATAAACTCAAGATTACCAATAGGTACATTAAACATATTGCAAAATTTCTACATTCAAGCTTAGTGGTAGTATTGAAACAAAATAAAAACCTAAACCATCTTCATCTCAGCATACGGTCTTCATTTTTTGACGTGTTTATACAATATGGCAAAACAGTTGGAGTCTAACACAATTTGAGTGGTTTCGAACTATTTCCCATGTTGTACTTTATCTATTGAATTTAAGAGGGAATGTAAAGATCTTCCATTAACACAAATGTTTTCAAATGACAAAACATCAGGATATGACGATAAACTCATCATAGATATTACACTAAAAAATATGTATGGATAAATATTCATATGGATTCTATTTTTGACCATCGTTGTCAATATAATTGAATTTGATGTGAAAGTGAGAGGTTAAGCTAGCTATAAAACCCAGTTCAATCCACCAAATTCTACATAAAAATGACTGTACCAAGTCCGGAATATGACAGTTGTTATCCATTCTTATGATGTGTTTGAGCTTTTGGTTTAGCCATTTGATAAGGGACATTCCGTTTTTGAATTTTCCTCGGAGTTAAGAACTTTTGTGATTTTACTTTTTACTATTGTGCGTCTTGAGAGGGTTTTTTTTATCTAACTTGTCCAATTTTATTTTCTTTAACATTTTATTTTGGTTCTGTTTCAATAAAACATCTGCGCATCACAACACTCTTAAAGGAGCACTAGCTACGAAATACATAATAAATCTAATATACTATTTTGTTTGCTCAATCATTAATGAAATGCAAATAACGAAATAATAATTCGTTTTTTTAGCAGCCAGTATGGTTCAATTTTGTTAAAAAATATAGATAATGAATTATTCACTTGCAAGTGAATAACTCGACCTCATTGAATCTGCATTCATGTGAACTTCAATTTAACCCCTGAGCTTGAGATGGATAACACATGAATTGTATCTGTAAAGTTATTTAAAGGAAATAATGTCAACATTGAAAGACAATAACAATCAAAACCAAGGAGTAAACGAAGACTTAAAGTGAAACAAAGGTAAATCATTTAAGTGACTAATTCGACCCACAAGAAACATTATTATACAGTTAAAAACGATGATAAAACATTTATTTATGTAGAATAATCCAACAGCACGAATTTGCTAAATCTATTTTTTATCTATATTGATGTTTACATCGCTTATATGGGTTCGAATGAATTTAGAGGTCAACTCGATAATTAATTAGTTGGCTTCTTGACTAAATAAAGGCAACAGTAGTATACACCTGTTCGAAATTCATAAATCGATTGAGAAAAAAACAAATCCCGGTTAAAAACTTAAACTGAGGAAAACACATCAAATATAAGAGGAGAACTAATGCACAACAACAACACAACACTAAAATGTAACACACACAGAAACAAACTATAATATAACAATGGCCATTTTCCTGACTTTGTACAGGACATTTTAAGACAAAAATGTTGGGTTGAACCTGCTTTTGTGGCTAGCAAAACCTCGCGCTTTTATGGCAATGTTAAATATAGCATATAATGACAACATTACATGACAGGACTACAGTACAAATAAATGCAAGAACATTCAAGACAAAGAAATACACAAATAAACATTGCAATAGGACATTTCGACATGCCAGGTACCAGGCTTATCATTTAATACACCAGACGTGCGTTTCGTCTACCTAAGACTCACCAGTGACGCTCAGATCGTCAATAATAGTAAAGAAAGCAAAACAAGTGCAAATTTGAAGATCATTAGAGACCCAAAATTCTAAAAAGTGGTGCCAAATACGGCTAAGATTATTTATGCCGGGATAAGAAAATCCTTAGTATATAGAATAGTTCTTACAGTAAATTTATTAACATGACCATATAATTGATGTTCATTTAAACACCGCAGTGGTGACTTACCACAGAATTAAAAAAAACATGTAAAACAAAAAACAAAAGCACATAAAACAGTATAACATAAACTTTCATTGTCGCCTACAGAATAAAATTACGATACAAAATGACTTCACAGGTAAAAGTGACGTCACGATAATTTTCAAAAAGTTTTATATAGTTCAAAATCAGGTTTGTAATTATGGCATTTAATGTATGATACAACAATAACAATTTAATTAATATAGAATTGTATTATCTAGCTATATAGGTATTAATTTTTATTAACAAAACTATAAAACAAATAAATCGTATACGTTAAGTTCCTCAAAATAAAAAAAACATTAAACGAAGCTACGTATTTCCATGCCCGTACCCTCTTAGCTGCTTATTTAAGACTTTTAATAGTTTGGATAAATGTTTTGCATTGTTATAAAATTATAAATCAAATATGAGAATTTGATTGACATCGGTGAACATTTGATTTCTAACATACCAAAACATATATCCAAATTACAATAATTCTGAAAGAAACAGGTAAAGAAGCATTTACTCAATGATATATATCAGAATTGTGTGTGTATTTTAGTCTAGATGCCATCTTATCAATTATCGAGATGACCTCTGAATTCTGCAGACAGTCAAATAACCCAATATAAACTTAAACATAAATATAAATCGATAACGACCTCGTGATACTGTAAACCAACTTAATTTCGCGAGCGATTAATTTTCGCGACTTTCGCGAGTAGAAAAATAACGCGAAATTAAGTCGTCGCGAATATGTATAATGTGGATCTTTTCTTATTGAACTCTATCAAGTTAACTAGAAAATCGCGAAATTTAATCGCCGTGAAGTAGACTAGCTGGAGATAAACGCGAAATAAAGTATCCGCGAAAATAAGTTGGTTTACAGTATTAGGTTTATGCTCGTTTGATTTCACATTAAATGTGAAAAATAAGTTAACTAATTTTTTGTGTGGATTAAATCAGTCTCCGAATGGTTCACCTTTGTTTCTCTTTAAATGTTGACATTCTTTTCTTTTTAATAAAGGAACACGACTTATGTAAGCGTTATCAATCTCTGTCTAATGAGTAAAATAGAAAATCACATAAACATGGATTTAATGAGGTCATCAGCGGTATTTCTTATTGTCATTCATATTTTCCCTCAAAACCAAAAAGGCTGCTAATACAAATGATTATTTCATTATTTTACTGTTACTATTGATTGAACCAAACGAAACCATATTCTATTTTTTTTCATATCTCGTATCTAGTGCCCCTTCAAATAGGAATCCAACTCAAATGCATACTCATACTCGAAATATAACCCAAACTCGAATGTACATTGTATGACTCGAAATAGAGCTCGAACTCGATGCAATTTCTAGCTTTTGTTCGACCTTACTTCTCAAAATCAACTTAAACTCTAACTCCATCATCATGGTTAAACACACTATTGACCGATCTCATCAAACATGTTAAAGAAAGACATGGTAAACGTTAAGATTATAAAATTGTTTAATTATAAACCGGGTACTTTTTGATAGCTATTATTCGTGAGTTTCTCTGTTCTATATGTTCTCCCATTTATTTGTATTGTAGTCCTGTCATGTAATGTTATTTTAATGTAATTTGTAACATTGTCATAACATCGCGAGGTTTGGCTAGCTACAAAACCAGGTTCAACCCATCATTGTTTTCTTAAAATGTCCTGTACAGGGTCAGGAAAATGGCCATTGTTATATTATAGTTGGTTTCTGTGTGTGTTACATTTTAGTGTTGTGTTTCTGTTGTTTCTAAGTGTTTGTTATAAATTATTTTTAATTGAAGTTTTTGTGTTATTTCTATTTATTCATTCTCAAATATTGTCATAAAACCGAAATTGTTTTTTTAAATAAGAATAGAAAAAAAAAGAAAAATACAATAAATGAATCGAAAAAATCAGGAAATAAAAAGAAATTATGTTAAACAAATCAACGGAAGTCAGTGTTCTGTTCAATAAAATTCTTTTTTGTTTCTTTCTTCCTTTGGTTTGGTATTGACAAATCTGTTTTTGCGCCTTAAAATCAAGAAATACCATCTTTTTTTCTATAGAAATTTCTTCTTGAACATGTTAAAGTTAAAAATTTAAACACATACAGACACATTTATTGTTTGCAATAAAAGATAAAATAACGTGTAAAGCAGCAGAAAAAATAAATAAAGTGAACACTAATTGAGAATGTTTTGCCCGCCCTAATCTGCTTTTTCAAAATCAAAGAACTATAATTTAAATATTTTCTTAAAAGAATTATATAATTAACGTTCATATTTTTTAATTTGTTTGTACTATATATCAATGACACGCGTAAACATGTATAATGCAGATATAATTGTTAATTTGTTTATATTGAATGCCAATATAGTCATATAGATACACGTTTATAACAATGGACAACTAAAACAAACAAGAAATTTTGATTTGTCAAAAGCCTGGTCAAAGGTTACTATTATTTAAGAACGGAAATGCTATATTTATGTGGAATGATATATCCTCTATATAAAACATATATTAAATATAACACATGTATACTGATAAAGGATATGAGTAGCATTATTATTCATTTCTTCCTCGCTAGAATTGTAACTCTAGATTACAAATCTCTCAATATGTATTAAGTTTAGAGTTCAACCTTTTTTATTATTTAAGTTTTTTTTATATGCTAGGTCTCATTTGCAAATATACCTCATCTAGCACCACGTTATCCCCTTTGGTAAAATAATGAAATTCTGTTATCACCTAATTTTCTTTGTTTCCGCCTTATTTGGTTTCGAATAACTCAAGTTTCATAAGATTTTGTGTCTGTTCAATTTCCAACATTACGCTGAATAATTACCTTGAGATTCAGATATTTCTATTTTTAAATGAATTTAAATCGATTTTTTCATTTTAAAAGGGGAGATAATTTCAAGTTTAAATAGTGAATCATTTATACCAGGTAAACATTTGTGCCTACTGATTATTGTACCACACGGTAAAGACGATGCTGCACATGTGGCTGTAAGTTTTTCAACTTTTTATTGGCTTCTCTGATAGTTTTTTGTTCAGTGTTTGTCATATCATATACAGGATATATGTGTTGCTAGGTATTTACCTGTACAAAGATAATTCATTCAAATCAATAAAGCGTAGAATTGCATTGATTTTATAAACATGATATATGTATAAGATTGAGTATGCACCATAGCATACCAGATTAGTATGATGCATGAAATCTTTCCGCGGGTCAATTTGAAGGACGTTATTTCGATTTCAAGGTCTCAGTCTGTTAACTTATATGTGCATAAAGTCACATAGGAATAATGTCTGCTGATCGTGTCGGCTACAATCTCAGAGGCTACAACTTCCGTTGAATGTAGTTTTCGTGTTTTCATATCGTTTAAGGTAGATTCATGGTATACCGCCATCTTGGATTGAACAATCAGAGTAAACAATCGGTCTAGTTATTTGCCTAAATCTGCAAATTTGGAGACAGATTTGCAATTTAATGGTTAGACTGTTCAATAATATAAAGAAAACTTGGCAATTTATTGTATAATTCAAAATATTTAAACAAATATAATTTTGTTTGCTTTTAAAATCATTTTTTTCAAACGAGCCATTTAAGGGAAGATAACTCTTTGAGTAAAAAATTTATACTGGACAGATAGGGACTTTTTTTCTTTTTACTTGTAGCAAGAAAACGAGTTCGGTGACACCATTTTTTCATTTTATTTTCTTAAAACATATTACAAAACCTATCTTTTCACAATTTATTTCAAAATTCTATCTCATAGATTTTTTTTTATGTACACAAATGAGTTTTTCCATGAACAATCTAACCAAATTTAGGCAATTTTGAACGACTCATAGCTTGGAAAATAGCACGGTGACCCCTACTTTTTATTATATTTTTGAAAAGAGCATATTAAAATCTTCATTCTGGCTAAGTATAAGAAAATTCTGTCTCAAAAAATATTTACTTATGATCTACCTTAAATGAACTCATCATTGATACCAGATGAGTGAAAGGTTGTACGCCAGACGCCCATTCTATCTACAGAAAACTCTTCACTGACACTTTAGGGAAAACAAAAGTTAAAAAGGCAAAAAAGTACATTGTTGTAGAGAATTGAATATACAACATTTCTAAACGTTTTGACAAATACAAGAAAAGTAATCTATTCCTTAGGTTACAAAAACCTCAGTATTCCCAAATTCTAAGTTATATAAACTGTTATTCATGACCATATCAATGATAATTGATGTCAACACAGAAGTGCAGGCAGATAGTAATAAGATTATAAGGAAAAGATTTAGAATTTTTAAACCAAAAAAAAATCAAATGTTTGTATTACCTGTATAAAACTAAAAGATTAAAAGATTGTAAATGACATCTATACTTAAGTCATTTTAAGAATTTAATATTAAAGTGTCAGGATTAAGTATAAATACAGTACCAAACGCAAAAAAAACCTAAAATATGGTAATGCTTCCAAGTTTACTGCAACAGATTAACTTTTTGACATTTTTTGCTCATTATCGACTCATCAAGGTTGCTCCCAGATGTCAAACTATTTAAAATCTAAAAGTTATATAAAGCTGAGAGATTTACAGTTGCAATTTCCTTAACAATAAGTGTTAATTATCATTGGGCCAGGTGAGCTATTCTCATCCCTTTGCTTTTGTCGTCCGCCACCACCTGTTGTTATTTAAATTTTACAATAATATTCAACACTGAAACTCCAATTATCCTTCATGTATCTAGTTTAAGACCAACATATACTACATTGATAAAATAGTCAAAATTGTACGACAACTTTATGAAAAGTTGACGCCCTGAAATATTTTACTTTTTATTAATATTTGACTTTTATTTTGAAACATATGATACAAGTAGATAGAGAAAAACTTTAAAAGCAAAAATTATCACCAAGATACAATTCAAAAATAAGAATAACATTACCGAAATTGTTTTTGAGAAACATAGGCTCTTTAAGTTCAATTTGTAATTATTAAATATGATAATGTTTTCCTTTTAGATATACCAACTTCCGTTAAAGGTAAATGATGAAGTGAATTATATGTATCTGCAGTACATACCATAAATCTTTATTGTCAAGTCTTTTGTTTGTATTGTTCTCAAATAAACACACAAAGTCACAAAACTACTTAAATTTAGATCAGTTTTCATCTTTATTTCTTACTATGAATAAAAATTATTTTCATTTGCAATATTTAAATAATAAATAAAACCTGATATCATATGTTTGTTATAAAATAAAGAATTAGTGCGAATGGGCATTCCCTTCTTACCTTTTAATAACGATCAAATATTTTACCTCATGTTCCGTTTTATGAACCAAAGGAGAATATGGATCAGGCAACAGTCAAAGATCAAACAACGAAAGATTTCAACAAATAAATTCACGAGGTGTTACATCCACATTTATCTCTCAATAGAAGTAAAATTTAACAATCCTACCATTACAGGGTAATAAAACGATAGACTATAGGGTCAATTCAGTAAAATATCCATTGACTTTAATGCTAATCTATGTCTTGAATTAAATTTTATACCGGATTTACCTTCAGAAATTAGAAAATGTCATATATCATTCAGGAAAGAACAAATGTAGCCCTATCTTACGCAACAATAAAATCATAGGGTCATGCGGCATTTTTGGGCATTCACATGGCCTTGTTTACAAATACTGTAGATTCGCACTTAATTCCTTCACTGACCCCCATTACTTTTCAACCGTGTAGTAAAATAAAATAGTACATTCAGCATTTTTTTTTCAACTCTAGTTTTGATTTATTTATCAAAAAATATTTATTACCAACATTATCTACCAATCAGAAGAGCACATGACTTCAGTTTTATACAGAAAGCTCTCCCCTAATTGGGCGGTGCCTGATGACGTATATTTATTTACTTAATTTACCCCTATAAGGGACTTTTTAGCAGCATTTTCCTCTTTTTTTGTAATAATCATGTAATGTAGCCAATTTTCAAGTTCCAGTTTCAAAACAACATTCATCTATGCTGAACTTGTAGAGATAATGCAAAATTTGTACTAAAGCCCATACTGCGGCCAATGTATATCTGGTATATGTTTAATGTTATATTTGTAATTCTCATCGGATTTTGTCAAATGTGTTGACGTCTTTTCTATTATATTTATGTGTTATGGTAAAGAAAATTAATCACCGCCTTCATTTATCAGATTTGATTTCGTTCAAAGTAATCAGTACGATATTTTACGTTTGAAGTTAGATTCATAACAAACCTGACATAGTTTTATAATATAGTTAATTGCTACCTCAGTTTTATATTAATAAGAATTAAAATGTGCTTTGTTATTAAATGCAATATCAGTATTTAGTTCAAATATATAATCTTAAATTAATCCTAATTCTATCTTATTCATTCTTATGTGACGTCATTTTTCATTTTTTGATGCTCTGTTTTACTAATTCAAATGACGTCATTTTTTCGTCATTTTTCAGTTTCAAATAGGACGTCACTTGGCGTAGAGGTTTAAACGTATTCGGATGTGTCTACTTTTGTGTTTCAAATGTCTGGTTATGTAAATGTATTTCAGTTGTTTCCTGTAATTAGTTAATACTTCAGCTTTATCATGTACATCTTTTGTATATTCATTTTATTAAATTTACTGTTTGCAAAAGTATAAATTACTCTAAATTATAGGGATTTTCTGGTAACTTAACAGAAAACCCTTGCCGTTTTTGGCACAACCTTTTTGATCTTTTGGTCCTCGATGCTGTTCAACTTTGTACTCGTTTCGGCTTTCAAACTTTTGTATCTGTGCGTCACACATAGGTCTTGTGTGGACAAAATACACTTCTGGCGTATAAAAATTTTGAACTTGTTGCCTTTTGTTGGCTGTTGTTCGTGTGATTCTTTGTCAATTGTGTTCTCCAATTTATTTATATTGTAGTCCTGTGTTGTCATTTTGATGTTATATTTCATATGGCCATAAAAGTGCGAGGTTTGGCATGCCACAAAACCAGGTTCAACCCACCATTTTTTCCTTTAAAAATGCCCTGTACCAAGTCAGGAATATGGTCATTGTTATATTATAGTTCGTTTCTGTGTGTATTACATTATAACGTTGTGTCGTTTGTTTTCTCTTATTTTTGAGTGTAAATTCACATTGCGATAAGACGTGTCACGGTACTTGTCTATCCCAAATTCATGTATTTGGTTTTGATGTTATATATATATGTTATATTTGTTATTCTCGTGGGATTTTGTCTATGTGTGTTACATTTTAGTGTTATGTCGTTGTTCTCCTCTTATATTTAATGCGTTTCCCTCGGTTTTAGTTTGTTATCCCGATTTTGTTTTTTGTCCATGGATTTATGAGTTTTGAACAGCGGTATACTACTGTTACCTTTATATATAAAGTTGCATATTGGCTGTTTGTAAAAGAATGGTATAAAATACTATGCTTAATAAATATGAATTGTTTTCTGTGTATGCTTTGACCAGTATTGCATGTACATCTAAAAACTTAAGTCTTGATGTACTATGGAAGTTTTTGATTAAATACCCTAAAAAGACCACAAAACTCTTTTCAAAGGGTTTTTTAGCAGTTTCATACAACAATTATGTTTCATTTGACTAAATCTGTATTTTAATTACTTGTAAAGTTCACAAAATGTCATTTACAATCACTCTGCAGAAATTCCTGTTACCCCAACATCAGGATGGTTTCTTCGCTAAAACTAGACAGCCAGAACTGAAGTACAAAAAGTGCCAAATATGAAAAAATATGACTGGGCATGACCAATCTTTGCATTTGGAAGATTAAACTAACAATTTAGAATATTTAAAAGCAATCATTTAATATAGTAATCTAAACACAAACATTTCAACACTAGTTCCATAAATGAAGGGCATGTAATCATAAAAAGTTGTCTAGTATATTTTTTTTCAATAAAGAAAAGCAATGCGTTATGTAAAAATAAATGAATGTCTTCATACGGTTAGAATATTCGAATGTTAAAATACTTGAAACTTACAACTTCTTCTACAACTTAACATGGCGAAACACAGCTAAAAAAATACACTTTCAAAGGGAGGTAATTATGAATTTCCATGATTTTACACATTATGAGGAGAAATATGTGCAAAATGTGATGTAAAATGGGGAGACTATTTATGCCTTTCATTAATATCATAACCCTGAAGTATAATTTCTATTGTTTCTCTCAATCTGGATACACAAACCTGATTTTTACCATGTAGCCCATGTCTCCTCTCATAGTACACTCAGTACATCTTGGATAGCCGAGTTAAACAACTTCGAATGATTCCAACATACTTCCATTACATTAATATACACAGGAAATGAGTTTTGTGATTTTTGTGTGGCCTTGCACAAGTACAGTGACAGAATGCATATTTTCCTATAGGGGTAAATTCGGTAAAAAAAATCTCCCATTGACTTAATGCTAATCCATGTCTGGAATTACATTTCTACCTGATTTACCTTCAGAAATTTCATATATCATTCATGAAAGTACAAATGTAGCCCTATCTTTTGCACCAATAAAAACATAGGATCATGCGGCATTTTTTGGGCATTCACATGACCTTGTTCACAAGCACTGTAGATTCGTACTGAAATTCGGACTTCAGTTTTATACAGAAAGCTCTCCCCTAAATAGGCGGTCCCTGGTGAAGTATATTTATTTACTGAATTTACCCCTTAAGCGTTCTGTGATCTTTAGAATAAACCAAGCATGCGTATCATCAAATGCTTAAAAAAGTATGCTGGGACTTTTATTGACAACATATATGTTGTAATTAGAGGTAGATTTTTGGAACAAATTATCGGCATTCCTTTGGAAAAGAACTATTCCTATTCGACCTTTTCTTATTTTCATATGAGTTGGAGCTACTTGTCAAAAACAAGAAAATAAAAGTAGCCAGATCATTTAATTTCACATTCAGATATCCTGATGATCTTTGTGTTTTCCATTAACAATCCAAACTCTTCTGCTTTGGTTCTATTAATTATATCCCCTAGAACTGGAAATTTAGAAACTACAGACACGTCTTCATATTCCTCGAGCATTTGTAGACATATTCCTCGAATTTTGTATCAACGGTTATCTCAGCACATGAATCTATGACAATCGAGAGGATTCTAATTGCTAAATTATCAATTTTCTTCCAACTTGGGGGCAATATACACGCAGCGACCAAGCATAAATAAATAAGAGAGTGAGGAGATTCAATTTTATTTAGATTGTTGTACCCCCGAGCTTCATTAATTTAAAAACAAAAAATCATCTTTTGTTCACCACGTGTATGATGACAGCTTATTTATTAATAGTTATATATCTTTAATTGTAGAATAATGCCCACTTGAGTTGATGACTACATCAAAAGAATGGACTCCATTTTAGCCATAGCATTAGCTGTAGTACTGATCATGATACCAACACTGTTCTTAACCGGATGGTTCAGGATTTTTCTGACATGGTGTCATACAAGTCTTGTGAGTATAATGAAACTAATGGAGGGTTAATTTAAACTTTGCGTTTTATGCAAAATGCAACACAAACAAGCATGAGCTGCTTCTAGTAACCCGAAAAGGAAAAGAAAATTGTTTTCCTCAACTAAAACACTTTCTGCAGTACTAGCTTTATGATATTTTGTTTGGTTGTTTTCGTTGTGTTTTGGACATCATTATTCATTTTACTATTTTAGATAATGCAAACATACAGTCACATAGTCATGAAAATGACAATTGATATCTGAATTTAAGTTATTAACTTCAAGCGCGTATGTTATATACTTATAGATTGAAACTTCTAACTAATGGTTTTCAAATCTGGAGTATACATCATGTTTTTTCGGATGTTTAATGCAAGAATAGATGATATGTTATCAGTCATAAAGCATTTGTGATGTTAATAGACGTATTCACTATAATAAGATTTTTTTTTTTATTTATTATATATAATAAGGAAAGTGATAATAATTGAGAGATTTAAATTAGATAAAATGAATTTTAAATGATCAGTGAAAACATGTACATTTGAAAAAAATATAAAATTTATATCATATTTTCATAAATATTGTACAAGACCAAGTGAATGAAAATTTTGTTTTGAAATGCCGGTTATTTCATTAATCTAATTGTTTTTTACTTTATTGGGCAAATGTTATCAGTTTGTCTACATCCTTTCTAATGTTATTGATATTTAATTCTTAAATTGTTTTAAAAGTGCAATGAGCATGATAATCATATTACACGATTTAACCTACGTATACAGATATCCCATGACATGCAATTTCATATTCAAGGAAAGGTTCAAGTAACGCATACCTGATATTATAGGGTTATTGCATAAATATTGGGGAATACTGTCCCGATTAGAATTTTTTATTACACGAGCTTGCGAGTATATATGTTCTACGAAGGACAATATTCCCCAATATTCATGCAATAACCCTTTTATTGATTAGCCATATATTATTTGAAAATAAAATTTGGTTTAAACTAAGATTTTGTCGTTGATGACATCACGAATTTTGAAGATTTATTGCACTAGTGATATATTGGAATTTATTGCACGCTAACTTTTGGTTACTTTCTGTGGGAATATTATATTGCTATGCAATATTATAGGGCTATTATATAACTGTTTATCAGTTCTAACAAAACAAGATTTTTTTCTGTAGACGTCATATGTCTTTTTAGGTTTATTTTATAAGGAAATATTGGAAGAAGATCTGTAGACAACTGAATCGTACAGAAAATTCATTAACAGAGAATGAAGATAATTTTTTACGAATGTTTCGACTTATGAGTAATGTTGCACCAAAAGCAGTTCGAGATTTGTTCAACCAACATTACAAGCCATCATCGCTTATAGCTACACTTGCAAGAGACAAAGCCAAGATTACAAACCACCTTTTAAATCGTCATATCATCAGTAGGAAACAAATGGATCTACTTTATCCGACATCAGGTATGTAATATAAACCTGCAATGATTAGACATTTAATATATTTTACATTAAAGATATACGTCGATGTGA
Source organism: Mytilus edulis (assembly GCA_019925275.1). Taxonomy (NCBI): domain Eukaryota; kingdom Metazoa; phylum Mollusca; class Bivalvia; order Mytilida; family Mytilidae; genus Mytilus; species Mytilus edulis. The sequence continues at coordinate 124,225,855 of CM034361.1, read as the reverse complement.
TAAGAGTGCCAATGAGACTAATCTATCATCCAAGTCACAAATTGTAAAAGTAAAACATTATAGGTCAAATTACTAGTAAGATATAACACAGCATCACGTTTATCTTTATAACCAAAGGGCACAATACTAACAAACGGTAATGAGATTACAGTGTAATGTGTTAATATATTCACTACAAGATGGCTGTATTTACCATTGTATTAATAAGTTTGACATGACTTTATGCAACAGAAACAATAATTTATAGAGAATGAGTAAAATGTTGTTTAAAGACAAACATCAGTCACGTGTTTTACTGATGTTTAAAGCGGTTGAGATAACATCGTAAACAATATAAAATTATTTGTAATTAACTTTGGTTTTTGGCAATCATCTGGTTGACTATTTCTATTATGAAAAGCATTAATAAAATGTATGTAATTGTGATGAGACGTGACAGATACTTTGAAAAATATCACAGCTAATGTCTTCTCCTAACCAAGGTCTTTATTTCGGATATATCTTATTACTACGTTAATGACATACCGTTGTCTTATTAGAGACCTACTAGGGGTTGAGTTTTATTTTAAATGACTGTTTTGCAACTATTCATTCCTTTAACTCATGATTTGCATTTTTTTTGTTACATTAAGTTGATGACCACGTTGTCCTGCTTATGTATCTAGTAACAGAACAGGGAATCACAAGCTCTGTAAATTTGATTAAAAAGGATCATTTTAAGGGTTGAGGTGGCATTAAGCAACGTATAATTCTGTATTCATCTTTTCCTCGCTGACTTTTATCAACTTAATGATCTAGCTATCTAACTTGGCCAAATATTATAGTTCGAGCTAAATTTGACCACAATCACACATTTTGCACTACCCCCTTAATGAGAGGCGAATATTACCAAAGGGACTTTCAATCTCATCATTCGAAAATAAAATAAAAACATCTAATGGCTAAAAAGAATAAAACCAATAAACAAACAGTAGTACACAACACATAATAAAGAAAGCTAAAGACTGAGCAACACGAGCCCCACAAAAACTGGAGGTGCTCGAAGGTGCTCCGGAAAGGTAATCAAATCCCTCTCCACATGTAACTCAAATCGTGTTACTCATATAAATATAAACCCAGAACAAGTCTTATTCGATAGTTCATATTCGGCAAAGGGGGCGAGGTTGTAGTAACGACATTATGAACCTATCCCTTATCATTTTTGAAACAGATATTGCATATCGGTCAACCGAAATCAAAATAAAAAAAATACGAAGATATGATTACAACTTTATCTCTTTGCAACCTTGGTCAAGAAGATTATTTGTGAAAAAAAGCCATGGAATATCCTATTAACTTGGAGAGATGTGCAGGCGCTGCTGGAATGTTCCTACATAGAAAGTAACATTCAGTTTACAATAGAATTGCTGAAATCATCTCTTTTGTCGCAAAGATTTGTTTTCAACAGAACCTTATTGTCAATTACTAGATGTAAGTCATGATATGAGACAGACTTAGCTGTACTTACTGTATCCTTTATCCTCAGTTCAATGGATAGATGCATTTAACAGAGTCATCAAATTATTTAGTCAGATTCAGCGATTTTTTTTTGTATGAATCAAAGAGATTTTTTACAAAGTGGGTCATGTGATTAGGGCTCGTCATTACCTCGTCATAAGTTTCTTAGTGACTTACTGCACGTTAGAGATGCGTCTTAAAAAGCTCTTGTTAACATATTTATTTCATTTCAAATGTGAACTCTTAAAAGTCTTTGTAATTCTATTCTCCATTATAGGCATAACATCATCAGAAAATTACGATATTACACTAATGATATGCTTATTGAGGAACATGACAAATATCTTGCAACCAACCCTTGGCTATGACAAACTACCACCAGTTACAGAAGTCAGTGATGGGGCAGATTTAGCTAGAATTAAATACTACAGAAATTTTATGGCCCATACTGAAAAAGACGAATTATCCAATGAAGACTTCAACACAATGTGGATTTGTGTAACTAATGTAAAGTGTTTATAACAGATTTACATCGTTAATATTATATATTAAGTATAGTAATTAATTATATATTCAATTTCAAAGATTTTTTTTCATTCTATAATCGTAAATGTTTATAATTTATATGAATTTCACTTTTGTTTCACATGTGAATGTGATGGAGTGTTTTCGCAAAAAATATAATATTGTATTGTATTGTATTATTAAGTCTAATTACTGTTTGTGGTGCTGACATGATTTATAAAGTACCTTTCTAAAGTTTTCCTTTACTGAATATAGAAAATATGTAATTACTAAGGTTTCAACCCCCTTTAAGCAAAGTTCACTTATCTTGATGTGTTTATCAATCTATTAGGCAATCATCAGGATTGGTGGAGTGACATACAAACCAAGATGTGAGGATTTGAGCCAGATGAATCTCAACAAAGACATTTTAACTTATATTCGGCAAGATCTGTATGAACTTCGTGGAGAAATATCCGATCAAATAGGGACATTGAAAACACAAACAGCTGCCAATCAAACGTCCATAACTCTACTTCACAGTGAATGCAGTGCACAAGGTAATAAATTGTCAAAGATTGTGTTCAAATCTTATCTAATTTGTCTTTAATATCAATCCGTAATTATTTTCGAAGATATTCCGTTTGAAATATTTGTCTTTCGCAGAAAATATTTCAAAATGTCCGTTAATTTGATTGCAGCAGTTTCTGTAAAAAGTTTAAACAAATTTATCAACTATTTATAAATAAAACTACATCATTTTTCTGATAAAAATAAGACAATATGACATTTCCTCTTATTTAAGTCCGGTTTTAGGAAAACCACTAATCACGAGTCAATTGTTTTTGTATTCTCTGGCATTAAAATTGATGCATCTCATTTCGATTAGGAACCTTTGGATTCTCAATCCTTTAATCAATTGCTAAGCGAACATGTCTTTTGCGCATTCACAACTATAATGCAAACTTAGTGTGGGTACGTCAGTTACAATATAAATTTGTTGAACTCGTTTCTGATATTTAAACTTATTGTTTAAGCTGAGGCTCATCTATATCCCCCAAAAGACTTCAGGTTTTACGTGAAGTACGTGAAGTACGAAACGTTTTTTCTAGAAAAAAATACTTCAAAAATGTTTTCTTGGTTACACTCATATTTATTTAAAGTTCGATTTTGAAGAATGTATCAGCTTGGATGCAATATCGCATGAACGAAGCATTTTATAAAAATTTATGGCAATTGATACAATAAATTGCAAAACTCAGTAATCGCTCTTCGACTGAAAATACAAGGCTTTCTTGTCATACCTCAAGAAATTTATTTCCCGATATACGTTTATAGTATTTTTTTCATTTTTCATTTTAGGCAATTGAAGGTAGTTTAAAATTATTTTTAGTACTCTCTTTTGCCACTTGTTTATTTCGATTAAAACTATTAATTAAGTTAAATTTACATTGCAATCTGGTGTTATAGTACAACTAACGACTGCACAGAATTTAAATTAAGAAAAGAGTGAATGAAAGTAATTTGGTATTCTCAAAAGAATAGAAATGTAAAAACAAGTCATATGAAACCTCAAATTAAAAAAAAATATGCATATGGTTTTTTTTATAACAAAATGGATAATTTTCATTATTAAACTTATAAACACTTTTTCTAAAGAACATTCTTTAATTTGTCCACATTTAGAAGAAGAAGGTTTTTTTTCTAATTGCTTGCTTCTAGGAAGCAATTCACCGACATATTTAACTTATGCAAAGTGACCTTCGCGTGGACCTGCTCGTCAAAAATCCGATGAGCGTACAAAATGATATAATCGTGCCAAGAAAGCTAAGTTTATGATATATATGTTGTGAAACTGAAATGGTATTTGGTTAAACCTCGATCTTTAATAATGATTTCTCAGGAAATCTCATTCCTTAAGTATTATTTCTGTTTGCCCAATTTGTGTAAAGGTATGACAGACCTGGTAAAGCACATTTTAGTCTTGTTTAATTTATTAATCAACGTTTTCGGTAGAGTTTACTGTGTTGACACATTTTCCGCCAAACCGTAGTTCCATGTTTAGTGCAAGAGTTGTCGTTCTTTTCACAACAAAGAAGTTATTTCTGAAATACGGGATTTAATTCCGGGTGTGCTTATTGAAATATTGTTATTGTGGAATAAAACTACTTATTGTATATAATTAATGGTCATGCATATTTGTCAGTGTAATGATCGCGTATACGAGATCCGCGAAATGTAAGTAATTACGGGAAATAGTCCGTGATAATGACATCTTGGTTGCGAACGTAAACAACTTGGTAAGTTGAAATTTAACTGTCCCAGAGATCGGATGTTTTTCGTTCTCCTAACCTATTTATTTCACGTTTGGCATTGTGAATTTATATAAGAAGTAAAGTTAAGCTATTTTAGCATTTATTTACACATCTTCAGGTATTAATTGTGTAAAGAGACGGTGAATTCCGTTACACATTGTATTTGACGGTGGCGTTTTTGCCGTGAAACTATTTTAGCCCAACCCTGGCCTAAGTTTGGAATTGTTCATTTTATTATTGAAACGTATATTTATTGCTATTTGTTATTTTTGTCTAAACACTGACATTATGCAGGTTCTTTGACTTGGTTTAAATTGTGTGAATTATATATTGACTTTGAAGAATTGAAATTAATATTCCTGCATAATAAATTATTTTATTTAGAACTCTTTGTTAATTTGCAGCCTTGTCTACTATTCCGCTCGGTAGTTACATTTTTACAACATTGGTGGCAGCGGTGGGATTATTACAAAATACGGTCTTTTTGAGTATACTAAAATGCCTTTTGGATTGTGTAATGCTCCTTCAACTTTTCAAAGATGTATGGAGTTAATTTTTCGAGGAATGCAATGGAAAACCCTTTTGATTTATTTGGATGATATCATAATTTATAGTTCAAATTTAGAAGACCATTTTAATAAATTAGATGAAGTTCTGGGCAGATTACAAAATGTTGGTTTAAAACTTAAACCTTCTAAGTGTGAGTTCATTAAAGATCAAGTTCTTTATTTAGGCCATACTGTTAGTAAAAATGGCATTAGTCCGAATCCAAAAATTGTTGAATCAGTTAGTAAATGGCAGGTTCCAAATTCAGTCAAGGAAGTCCAGCAATTTTTGGGTCTTTGTAATTACTATCGACAATTTGTTCACAAGTTTAGTGAAATAGCATCTCCTTTGAGTAGACTAACTAGGAAAGATGTTCCTTTTAATTGGTCAAGTGAATGTCAAAGTTCATTTGAAATATTACGCAAAGCTTTGTGTGAATCTCCAATTTTAGCATATCCATTACCAGAAGGTCAGTTTATTTTGGATACTGATGCATCTAATATTGGAATTGGGTCAGTGCTTTCTCAAATTCAAAATGGAAAGGAAAAGGTGATTGCCTATGGGTCCAAAAAATTAGATAAACCACAACAACGGTATAGCGTGACCAGACGAGAACTTTTAGCAGTCATAACATTCATACATCAGTTTCGCCATTACTTATTTGGTCGAAAATTTTTGCTAAGGTCTGACCATGCATCCTTGAGATGGTTGTTTAACTTTAAAGATCCACAGGGGCAGTTGGCTCGTTGGCTTGAGACCCTTTCCCAGTATAATTTTGATATTCAACACAGACCAGGGGTTAAACACCAAAATGCTGACTCGCTTTCACGTCGTGAATATGACTTATCACTCTGTGATCATATTAAACAGGGAGTTAGAAATCCTGAATGTATAAATTGCAAATCTATGGATGCTGATTGGGTAGATTTTAAAACTGATGTAGATAATGTCACTAATTTAAGTGATAACCCATTTGTTTCAAAAATTTGTGCTGTCACAAGAAGTCAAAATTCTAAGTTAATTGATTCAAATTGGCTTAGTGGGTACACTACAAAAGAATTGGAAAATTTTCAAAAAGAAGATAGTGATTTAGGGCCTGTACATAAATGGTTAGATAATAATTGTAAACCAAACAGAGATGAAATTGCTTCATACAGTCCATCAACAAGAAAATATTGGTTAAATTATGATCTTTTGATTACAAAAAATAATGTATTGTATCAGAAAAGATTGCAACCAACTGGTGAAAGTTATCAGTTATTAGTTCCCAAAGTCTTGAGGAAAGAAGTAATGACAAGTTGTCATAATACTATGTATTCTGCACATTTTGGTGTAAATAAAACTAAGGACAAAATTAAAAACTGTTTCCATTGGTACAAGATGGGAGAGGATATCCAATCACATGTAAACACTTGTTCTGTTTGCAATCGATTTAAGGCTTTAAATAGAAAACCTAAAGCGTCTTTACAGAGTTACACTGTGGGTTATCCATTGGACCGCGTTGCAATTGATGTTATTGGTCCTTTACCCCATACCCGTCAAAATAATAAATTTATATTAGTTATTGGAGACCATTTTACTAGATGGATGGAGGCGTTCCCACTTCCACACCAGCAAGCTGAAAAGGTTGCTGAAAAGCTTGTCCATGAATTTATTTCCCGTTTTGGTATTCCTTTGGAACTCCACTCCGATCAAGGGAGAAATTTTGAGAGTGAAATTTTTACAGAAGTTTGTAAATTATTGGAAATACATAAGACAAGATCTACGTCCTATAGACCTTGCTCTAATGGCATCATAGAGAGATTTAATGCCACGCTTGAGGGAATGATTAGAAGTTTTGTTAATAAAAATGCTAATGATTGGGATTTACATATTGGTATTTTAATGGCAGCCTATAGAAGTACTGTACATCCAGCTACAGGTTATTCCCCTAACATGTTAATGCTAGGCAGGGAGATTACTTTACCCCCTCAAATTATATTCCCCTTTTCCAAATTGTAATGAATCAATGGAAGTTGAGACTTACGTGTCCAAGATGAGGTCAAAATTGGAGGAAATTTACCAATTAGCACGTGAACATCTCACACAATATACCACTCCTTTAGCCCCCCCCCCACAAAAAAAAAAATTATCTTTAATTTTTGACCCCCCCATTTTAAAGAAAAAAAACCCTTTTTACATCCAAAATAAAAATTTTACCAACATTTTTGTGTGATTTTTAACTTCAAAATTAAGAAGAAAAAAAACACACTTTGTATTTATACCCCCCATAAAAAAAATAAAAAAATTTTTTTGTAAAGAGCACACCAAAACCTTAATCCTGGGTTTTTTTATAAAACTCATTTTTTCCCCTAAGGGGAGTAGTATAGTACTTGAACGACTCCAGCACCCCCCTCCAAAAAAAAAAAATTTGACCCCAAAAAAATTACCCTTATTTCAAGTTTAAGAGCCCTAAATTTTCATTAAAAAAAAAAGCAAAAAAAACACCCCAAAAACACCAAATTTTCTTACTCCCAAAAAAAAAAAACCGGGAGAACAGGCAGAGAAAAAATTCTGTGGGATTTAAGAGAAAAAAAAAAAATCAATTTTTACTTTTAAAAATGAAACAACCTACAGCTCCTGATTTATATCCAGAATTACCTATAGAAGATGGACAAAACTATAGATTACAAAAAATTTCAGAAATAGAAAATTCTTTAAAAAATGAAAGAGACAAAAGAAATTCTTTATATAAAAAATATAAAAGAGGAGTAAACTTTACAGATGGAATAGATACAACTTTAATTTCAGCATCAGTTATTTCTGCAGGTATAGGTGTTGCTATTCCTATTTTATTACCTTTACAAATAACAGCAGTCGCATGCGGAAGTATTGGTGGTGTAATAAAATTAATAAGAAGAAAGCTTACTTTAAAAGCTAAAAAACATTACGAAATAAAAACTTTAGCAGAATGTAAATTAAATAGTATTAAAGATTTAATTTCTAGGTCTTTAACTGACAACAAAATAAGTGAAGAAGAATTTAAACTTATTTTAGAAGAGCAAGAAAAATTTAATGAAATGAAAAAAAATTCCCAAAAAGGAAAAATGGAAAATTTCCTAAAAGGAAAAAGTTTAACTACTTTAGGAGAAGATGAAAGAAAAAAACTTATAGAAGAAACAGAAAATAGAGTAAGAAACGAAATAAAAAAAAAAATGGAAAATCTATAATTTTTATAAATAAAGTTATAATTTCTTCTATTCCCCTTAGGGAAAATCCACCAAACTATGAATCGATTTTTTAGACACAGGGTGATTTTTTTATTAAATAAATGGAAACTGAAAAATCGAAATGCGCTAAAAAAACAATTCAATATATTTTAGAACAAGAAGATTCTTCAGATGAAGAAGAAGAGCGTCAAGCGAAAATAAAAGGTCTTACAAAAATACAAAGTGAAAATCTTTTAAAAAATACACAAAAAATGATTGATAAAGAACTAAGAAATCATCGGATTTTATTCTTTATACAAAAAATAATTTTAACAGGTAGTTTTTATTTTTTAATAACAGAAATATTTGGTTAATTAAAAATGGCATTTTTATTTTATTTAATTAAAAATGGCAGAAGGGGGTTATGAGTTTAAAATAGATGATTATGATGATGATGATTATGATGATGAAGAAAAAACACCATTAATAGATAATGATGATGAGGAGTTTCAAAATTATATAAATAAAGAATTTGAAAATTCAAGAGCTTTATCAGAAAATGATGCTAAAATTCGTAAAAAAGAAACTATAAAAAAAATGATTAAACAATTTTATAAAAAAAATGGTGAAACAACACGTAGTGAAATAGGTTTTTTAGTTAGAGAAGATTATAAAGGAAACCAAATATTATATGTAAAAGATGAAAAAGGTAATAATATTGCATTAACATATTTTAAAAAAGGAGTATTAAAGTTTTATAAATTTAGCACTCTTCAAAAAGAATACGGTGTTAATTTTGTCAGGGATGTTTTAGGTGTAGATGATTTTAAAATATCTGATTATTTAAAAGAAGGTAGATCAATGTTTCAAGATTTTCAAAGAACGATAAAAGCACCAATTCGTGAACTCGATAATATAGAAATTCCATTACAAGAAATATCTACACAAGAAGAAGGACAAGAATTATTAGAAATAGCAAGTAATGAAGAAACACATGTGAAAGAAATAGAAACTTCATTTATTGAACAAGGAACATCTTACATAAATGAAGAAACACAAACAAAAATGACAAAAAGAGAGATGGATGGTGTAATCAGTGCAATGACATCAGTAAAAGAAGAGATTGCAAATGAATTAGCAAAACTGAATGAAACAAATAAAGACTTAGCAAAAGAAAATGCCAAATTAGAACAAGCTAAAGAAGACAATAATGAATTTCAAATAGATAGAGTAAGTAGTCGAATAAGAGAGTTAGAATCTGAGAGAAGTACAAGACTAGAAATACTTAATATTAATAAAGAAAAACTACGTAGTCAAGTGAACAGATTTAAACAAACAATACATAAAATGTTAAACGAAGACAAAACATTAGGTGAAAGAATAAGAACATTATTCAGAGAACAAGGAATAACAATAGTTAGTGTTTTAACTGCTTTTGGAATGATTATTGGTGTTATTGTTGAGGCATTTACTGGTTCTCCTTCTCCTTCTCCTTCTCCTCCATCAAAAGGTGGTGGTGTACAAGACTGGATAAAAAAACAATTAAAAAATCTTGGAAAATTATTATCTTTTCTTGCAGGAAAATTAGCAGCTGCATTACCAGGTATTATAGGTTCTATTGTTTCTTGGTTATTGTCTGCAACAAAAGACGTAGTAAATTGGTTTGCAAACAACTTATGGGCATTGCTTATTTTAGTTGTTAGTTTATTGTTTACTGCTGCTAGAGATTATTTAAAAAAATAAAGTGCTGTAAATCCTATTACAATACTTACAAATATTATTGCTTGTTTATTATCTTCATGATCTTCATGTTCAATTTTTTTTATTGGATCTATTTTTGGTTCTTTAGGCTTTTCAGGTTTTATAGGTTCTTGTGGTTTTACAGGTTCTTTTGGCTTAAAATCAACATGATCAAAATTTTTATTATTTAAATCATCATTAAACCCGAGTGTTTGATTTTCTGTTGCAATTATAATTTTATTATTATAACCAACAATAGTGCCAATTTGTAAAACCATATCACTGGGAGACATATATAAACCAAGTCCATAAGCATAATCAACTTTACTTCTTGCGTATTTTAAAACATTTTGATAATTTGATATCTGAGTGGGTAAATCAATAGGACTATTTATTACATCTTGTACATTTGCTAAGAATTGTTTTTGTGCATCAAATCCTGTTCCTACTTTTAAAATTTCTGTTTTTGTTTGAGATTGTGCACCTAATAAAGCCCATACATAAATTTTAATACTTTCATTAATACGTTCAATACCTGCTCGTGTAAAACCTTCTGATTTATCTAAAATAAATGTTGTCCAAGCCATACTTATATCTTTTTCATGATAAATTGTATCATGAATATTAAAGAATGGACCATCCTTTTTATGATTTTGTCTATATTCACCACTTGGTTTATAATATTGCTCAAAACTTCCTAATCCTTGACATGACGATTCTAGTTTTTGTCTCCAATCTGTATTTGGAGAAATATTAAATTCATCACATAATTTCTGGTATGCAGCTTTGTCATATGGGTTCTTGTAATAACAGAAAGAAGAATCTGTTGGTAAAGGTGATTTAAGTTCTTTTAAAATTCTGGCAATACAATAATATAAATGAAACATATAAAAAGACTTTGTAAGATTTGCGTCAAGCGAAGTATTTTGTATATGATCATTATAAGAAATCCCACATCCTGTACTTGCACACCATACTGCAAAATTTAACTGACATTGCCACCAATCAAATGAAGAATGAATCCATGTATTCCATGGTTCGTTAGTGTGTATTGATGGGTTTTGATAGTTTTGAAATAAATCAGGAAAAGATGTTTTAAAGTTCTCTTTTTGATTTACAAATATCGTTTGATTTACAAGATTTGTTTTTAATTGATGATCTTTTTCAGAATATTTAATACCTGGATTATATGAAACATTAGGATTATATTTAAATTCTTTTGTTATCATTTTTTTATATTAAAAATGTTTCATACTATTTCAAATATTGATAATACAATAAACTTAGAACAATACATAAATAACAGAAATGGAAATAAACGTATTGGTTTGAAATTTATAAGATACAGCATAGGTTGGTATAATGTTTATCATGGGTTTATAACAAAAACCGGAGAGGAACAGCAAAGGATTATGAATGGTTATTATAGTTTTCAACAAATAGTGGATGAATTTCAAAAAGAAAATATTGTATTATCCGTAAATGAAGCAAATGGTATCGCTTCATTAAACACTACTACTGAGTTAAAGATAAGTAAGGGTTTGGGAAATATGTTAGGGTTTAATAATAAACGTAAATTCGAACCTAATGAATTACATTATGGAAACAAATTTGTGGATTTTGCTATCCATAAATCATTATATATCCATTTGGAACAAGTTAGCACTTCTCATAATTATCTTGATGGTAAGCCAAGTACATTATTGGCTGTTATTCCAGTCGAGAATAAAGAGTTTGGTGAAGTTATAACAGCGAGATTTGAGCATCCGGAATATAAGTGTTTAGTAAATGATGTTATAACAGAATTGAAATTAGAAATAAGAGATGAAAATAATAACAAGATAATTAATCATTTACCAATTAATTGTGTTTTAGAAATTATATAATTTATTTAATAAAATGAGCATACTTGGTGTCAAAAAAAAAAACGTAGAAAAAGAAATATTAAATATGAAGAGTGAGCTTCAAACAATGGATACTAAGGATAAAAATTTACATCGGAGTGTCGCTGCCCTAAGCATCAGAGTTTTAAATGTTGAAAATATAGTTGGTAATATAAAAAATAAACCAGACAGAAAAATAATAAGTATATATGCTGGAATTGATGGTCCAATACATGGAAATAAAAAGTTTAATTTTGGTGTTGGTGGTGGTTATTATGTAATGAACTTTCCAGGACAAATATTGGGTATTAGTTTAGTAAGTTTAAGAACAAGCACAGATATTATAGCCATTAAGATGATTGTTAATGATAAGTCAACTAGTTACAAAATGAGTTTGGATAATGGTGTCACACACGGTTTTAATAACTTTTATACACCTTTTGAAGTTAAGGCTGGAGATTTAATAAGTTTTATTAGTATGACTAATAATTATACATGTATCAATACTCTAGTATCAGTGGTAATTGAATTATTTTTATAACAAATTTAATCCTTAAAAATGTCGGCATACGGAAACAAATTAAATCCTTACAGAAAAATAAGAGAACCCCGTGGTGTGAAAGGTATTCGTCAAAGTGTATCAATAACAAATAATCCTTCAACTATTGATCAAAATCAACAGCTATTAGTAAGATTCCCCAATCTAAGCAATAATGATGTTATTGTTCCTGGAACAACCAGATTGGCATTTGAAATAGAACTCACATCTACAGACGACAATGCAACTATATATCAAAACATAGGAAGAACAATAGTTAAAAAAACAACAATTCGTATAAGTGGAAATGAAATTATGTCAATTGATGATAGTGATATTTATCATTGTTATGTTGATTTATGGAAATCTACATCTGAACGTTTAAATATGGCATACCAAGGTATTGGTGAAACAAACATGTTAAAACACAGAGTTGGCGCGGATGATAAAGCATCAGACATAGGCGATGAAGCAATTGCAACTGCATATGGTGCAAGATTTTGTATCCCACTTGATTTTGAACTATTAGAAACTCATATGCCTTTTTATCAAGCAGGTCTTGGTGATAGACTTGAATATGAACTTACATTTAATAATTATAGCAATGTTATTAAATCAACAGATACATCTGCAAGTTATACAATCAAAAACATTTGTTTAGAATTTGATATGGTTACTGATGCAGAATTAGCAAGACAGATAAGACAACAAGTTAATGGTAAGATGGTTATTTTGTACGATAGAATACTAAGACATAGAAAAATAACCAAAAACAAATCTGATACATTGTGGAATATAAATTTAAATGTTCCAGCTAGAAGTATGAAAGGAATTCTAATGTTGTTCGAAGATCCAGAAAGAACAAGTACCGAAACTTATTATAATCCTAACATAACAAAAGTAGAAATGACAATAGAAGGTGTTCCAAATCAACTATACAGTCAAGGAATGAAAGCATATCAACAATGGGATGAAATAAATAAATTCTTTGCTTTAAATTCAAAAAGAAATAAAACAACAGAAGAAGTTTTAAAGGATTTAAATTTATCCTATACAACATTAGAAAAATATCTTACAACTAATTATGCATTATGGTTAGATTTACGTTCAACAGATGACAACTCATTACACGGTTCAGGTAGAAGAATTGAAAATGCTTCTGAAGGTATTACTATCCAAATAACTAAAACAGCAGGAGCAAATAAATTAATAAATGTTTATCTGTTTGTTATACAAGATGCACAAATTAATTTTGAAGATGGAAGATTTAAAGAAGTTAATTACTAGGAATTACTGTCTTGACGAACAAGTTCTGTTATCCTATTCTGTTCAGAAATTAAATCACTTCTCTTTATTTCCAATATAGTCTTTTCTTCATTCTCACAGGTTCTTTTTGTTATGAATTTTTTAAGCTTAGTCTTTGCACTAACTTTTTGTCTTGTTAATCGAAGCCAAATCCGTCTCTTGTTTCTGTCACCAAAATCTTCCTTAGTTTTATTTATTCTCTCGGTTAAATATTCAATGTCCTTTTTTATGCCGTTTATCTCCATATCTTGTATATTTATCGTATTATTACGTTTCACTAATAATGTTTCAAGTTTTTCTAATTCATCCGACACTTTAACTAAATAACATCTTCTCAATTCAGATTCCATTTTGAAGTTACTGTAGCAATATTAAATGGCAAATTTAATTAAAAACCGCACTTTGTTACCTGTAAATATTTACAATGATCGATTTAGTTTATTTAAAAGTCATATCCTATTGAATTAAATATAAACAGTTTGCTTGGATACAGTAAACATCTCCTTAGTTACAATGAACACTTACTTAGTTACAGTAAACAACTCCTTAGATGCAGTAAACAACTCCTTAGATGCAGTAAATACTTACTTAACTACAGGTTATTGTAAATTTTACCTGAGAATTTTGTTTACAACTATTAAACTTTTACTGACGCAGTTAATTAGTTTGATGCATGATTTAACAAACGAATTCAAGTATGTTTCTTACATTTTGTCGATATTATTGAATTTGTTCTTTTATTAATATATATAATATTACAATTGACTGTAGTTAGATTTAAATATCAAATTCACAACGTTTCAACTATTCAAACCAGTAATTACTGTTTGCTATACAAAACAGACATTTAAGATTTAATGGATTTATTCAATGGATTTTAAATCTACCTAGAGATCTAAAACTTAGTCAAAAGTAATTCTTGTTCATAGAAAGCACCTGTTATTTCTTCGCCTTTTAAATCAATTATTTTATAAGTAAAAGGAATTGTATTTAAAACTTTTTCAATTACAAATATTTCTTTTCTCCAACGAGTAGTATAACCCTTTTCAAATTTACCTTTTTTTTTTGTTATTCTTACTCTAGTACCTGCTTCGAATTTAGGTTTTTTAATTTTCTCTTCCTTTTCTGGATATAAATTCTTATACACTGTTAATTCATTTTTTAATTTACTTGCTTGAACAGGTGTCATTTTAATTGAAGAATGTACTGTATTATTATAATTTTTAACTAATTTATCTAATATATCATAATATTTTAAAGTTTCATTAGCAGTAAAGTATTTATACATATGTTGTTTCATTGTTCCTATCCATCGTTCCACTACACTGGATTTTTCTTCATTCTCAGTTGAATATAACTTTATGTTATTATCTTTTAACAATTCTTTTACTTGTCGATTATAAAATTCAGATCCTTTATCTGACCAAATATACATTGGTTTTCTTTCTTTAAATAATGTTTTAAATGCTTCACTTACTGCTACTCCTGTTTTATTTTTCAATGGAATCAACCAACCATATTTACTAAAAACATCAATAACTGCTAATAAATATTTATAGTGTTTATTTTGTTTTGAATATTGTTGTATATCTATCAAATCAACTGCCCATGTTTGATCTATTGAATTAACATAAACACGTCTTTTAGGAAAAGATTTTACAACTCTATGATGTAGTTCATCTGCTAATTTATTTGTTAGATTTGTTTTAGACATTTTTAAGTAACTAAAATGTTTTCTTAAAAAATGGAGGCAAAAAAGGATAAAATTTTATCCAAGCGAGGAGATTCATATAAACTTGTTTTGACAAAAGAATATAAACATAAAGCAAGTATTTATGTATTTAATTATAAAATTAGTCTAAAGGATGAAAAACAAGAAACATTTACAAATGCTTTTGAACACATGGTAGACTATTCCATAAAAGATTACCCTAATGGAAGAATTAAAATAGTACCTATTCATGAAATCATAATTACTAAACATAAAAGCTGGCCTATAAGAACATATAATACAGTTAAAAAGTTATTCATGGATCAAATGGAAAGATTATTAAATAGTGCTGAAGAATTAAATTTAGAAGAAGTTATTTTTGAAGTTACTGTTATCCCTAATAGAAAAGGAAAAGGTAAAGCTTTAAAAATATTAGATGTCACAAATAAAAGAAGTATTATCCAAATAAAAAATGATGATACAATATGTTTATCAAGGGCAATTGTAACTTCTTTAGCTTCAAATAAGTTATTAAAAGATTTTACAGATTCTCAATTAAAACATATCAATGAAGGTAGACCATTACAAAAAAGAGTTGCTGAAGATTTACATGAACAATCAGGAGTAGAAATAAAAGAAGAAGGTAATAATTTAGATGATTTAAAAGCTTTTGAAAATTATCTTAATATTAGGATAATTGTTTTTACATCAAATAGTACAGAATATATTGTATATAATGGTAATGAAGAATATAATGAACAAATATATTTATATTATCATGATGAACACTTTGACACTATAACAAATATAACAGGATTTTTAGCTAAACGTAGGTTTTGTAAAGTATGTTTAATTGGTTATACTGAACAACATACATGCAAAGATAACACAGTAACAACTATCAGAAAACAACATATTTGTGATAAATGTAACAAAACATATACAGGCAAAAATCACAAATGTGGTGAAAAAATATGTTTAATATGTTATGAAAAATACACGGAAAGCAATGAAGAACACTTATGTTATATGAAACCATCAGTACCAAAACAAGTAAAAAATAATAAATATATATATTTTGATTTTGAAGCAAATCAAGAAACAGGAATACATATAATGAATTTTTGTATAGCTTACGATTTAGAAAATATTTATTGTTTTAAAAATAACTATGTAAAAGTATTTAAATGTGATTTCAATATTGATAATTTAAACTTGTTAGAATTAGACATAGATAATTGTTTTAATAATGTAGAAAAATTTAAATATGAAACCCCTATAGGAAATTCTGTAATAGACAACTTTTGTAAATATTTCATAAGAGACAAATTTAAAGACTACACTTTTATTTCACATTATGGAAAAGGTTATGATATGCAACCGATTTTAGGATGGATAATAAAAAATAAAATTGAACATAGTATTATTTCTTCAGGATTAAAATTAACATTTATAGTTATTAAAGGAATAAATTTAAGATTCATAGATTCTATAAATTTTACATTATGTGGATTAGCTGCTTTCCCAAAAACATTTGGATTTGTTGGTAACAAAGGTTATTTTCCACATTATTTTAATACAACAGAGAATCAAAAATATAAGGGAATTTATCCTGATAAAGAATATTTTGGTTATAATACTATGACAATTAAAAATAAAGAATTATTTGATGAATGGTATTATAAAGTTAAAGAAAAAGAATTTAAATTCTATAAAGAAATATTTTATTATTGTCTATTGGATGTATTAATTCTTGCCAAAGGTTGTACCTTATATAGAAAATTATTTTTAAATATAACCAATAATTGTATCGATCCATTTCAATATATTACAATTGCTCAATGTTGTACAAAAATATTTAAAACATTAATGTTGACAAATGAAACAATTGGAATTCACAAAAAGATGACAATTAAAGAAGTACATTCACAAAAATCAATACAATGGTTAGAGTATATTTCTTTAGAATATAATATAATGATTCAACATGCTAAAAGAGGAGGTGAAAAGAAATTATTCATTAATAATAAATGTTATAAAGTCGATGGTTATTATTATGATAGAAAAAATAAAATGCGTAATGTTTATGAATTTTTTGGATGTTATTGGCATGGATGTCCAAAATGTTATAGTCCTGAAGAAATATGCAAAAAAGATAGAAATAAAAAAACTATGAAAGAGTTATATAATGAAACTAAAGAAAGACTTAAAATTATTAAAGATAATCTAAAACCAAATGTAAAAATTCATACAATATGGGAATGTGAGTTTGATCAACAAAAATATCCTGAAGTTGATCCACATTTAAAACCTATTGATAAAAGAGATGCATTTTATGGAGGAAGAACAGAAACTATTCAATTATACAATAATCTTTCTGATTTAAAAGGTAGATATGTAGATTTTTGTTCTCTGTATCCATCAGTAAATAAATATTGTAAATATCCTATAGGACATCCTATTACATATACAGAAATATCTGTAGATGATTATATAAAAAATAATTATTTCGGAATAATGAAATGTAAAATATTACCACCTAAAGGATTGTATCACCCTGTTTTACCTTATAAACAATCAACTAGTGATAATACACATAAATTACTTTTTGGATTATGTAGAACATGTATGAATAAAATATCTTTTAAATGTAAACACATAGATGCGTCAAGCGATCCTATTTTAAATAAACATGATAAAATACATGAAATAAAAAGATGTAAAGAATGTAAAAATATTAAAAATGAAAAATGTATACATTCTGATGAGGAAAGAGTTATAGTAGGTACATGGTCTACAATAGAAATAGATAAAGCAATAGAAAAAGGTTATAAATTACAAAAAATATATGAACTAGAACATTTTGAAAAAACATCTACAGATATATTTAAACTTTATGTAGATACGTTTATGAAATATAAACAAGAAGCTTCAGGATGTAAATGTGATCCTAAATATTGTAAAAATGATTGTAAAAACGATAAAGAATGTAAAACAAAAATACAATACATTATAGATAATACTGCTTATGATCTAGATATTGACAAAGTTAAGTACAATTCAGGATTAAGATTTATAGCTAAAATATGTTTAAATAATTTATGGGGACATTTTGGTATGAGAGATAATTTTACACAAAAAGAATATTGTTTTACTTTAGAACATATAACTAAAATAGTATTTAATGAAAAATATAAAGATATAAGTACTATGATATTAGATGAAGATATTGTTTTAACAGAATATAAAAATAAAGAAGAATACTCTAAACCTAATCCAAGTGTAAATGTTTATATAGCTTTGTTTACAACAGCACATGCTAGATTAAAATTATACGAACTATTGGATATTCTACAAGAAAGAGTTTTATACATGGATACAGATTCTTGTATTTATAATGATGATGGTTCTGAAGCTTGTAAAAAGATAGAAAGTATGATGGGAAATAAATTAGGAGATTTAACAGATGAAATTGTTTCAAAACATAACGCTAATCATATAAAACAATTTATATCTGCTGGTCCAAAAGATTATTCTATGAAACTAGATACAGAAAAACTAGTTAGCTGTTGTAAAGGTTTTAGATTAAATGCTGAAGTAGAAAAAAAGATTACATTAGATAAAAAAATAAAAATAGTTACTGATGAAAATGAAAAATATGAAACTGTTAAATATAATAATATAAAAATAGGAAAAGATCATCAACTTAAAACAGTTAAACAAGTTAAAGCTTATGATTATATGTTTGATAAAAGAATGGTATATTGTGAAAATGAAAATTTAATTAGAAGTTTTCCTTATGGATATTAGAGAAGAAATTAAAAATTATATAATTTAAATTTTCATTTTAAAAAATAAAAGACTAAAAAATGATTGAAGCTTATACTGAGAAAGATGATCCTGACGCTAAAGTTATATTAGGAAGAATAATGTTATCAGATTATCAGATATGTTGTTTAAGAGATGATGGAGAATGTCCTTTGACTCCAAAACAAATGGAAGTAATGGAAAAGTTTGATGGTAAAAAGTTATCTAAGTTTCCTCCTGGTTGGGATGCTTTTATTAGACCAGATAAAGTTTATGAATATGTTTTTGAAAAACCATGTCCTGAAATTTCTTTTTAAGAATTTTTTATTTTATTTTATTATTTCTCTATACCCCCTAAAAACAGAAAAAGTAAAGAAATTAGGGATTCTAATTTTTATCAATTTTTTATTTTAATTTCCAAACAATAAAACCAGTTAATGCCATACCACCAACAACAAATGCAATCTCTCTATTTTTCTGGTCTTCTGATGGAGTATAAAAATCACTTAATGTAGGTTTAGGTGATAATGAAGTTAATTTTTTATTCGTGACACGATAGTATAGTTTCATTGTCTGGTCAACATCATCAAAAGTCTGAACCGCATGATGTTCCTTTTGTAATTGTTCATTTATAAAATCTAATCTTTGTATTCTTTTTTTATTCCATTCTGCTTGTGCTTTTTCTAATTTTTCTATAGCTTTATCATGTCTTATTTTCTCTTCATTTGCATTACTACCCATATGTGAAAATAAATAATTACTCCCTGAAAATGCAAAAGCATTTGTTATTGCCCCACCAAGCATCATTGTTAAAGCACTTGCCATTTTATAAAAACAAAAATTACTTCATAATATCAGCAGGTATAATACCTTGCTTAATCAACATATCTTTTGTTGCCATTGCAAGTAATATATCAATGGATAACATTACAACATCATTCATGTTAAAATCCACTTTTGGTGCTGGCCTCCTTAATACCTTTTTACCTATTTCTGCATATCCAACTGTTAACAATGTTTCCAATCCAGCATGATATAACATATTTGCTATTTGTTTTCCGTCTTTTTGAGTTGTCATTTTAATGTACTAAATTTAATTAAATTCAAAAGGATCAATTTCTTTCTTTTGTTTTTCTGGTTTTGTTATTTCTTTAATCATTCTTTCTGGTTTCTTACTTTGGTTGTAAAAAAACAATCCCAATCCAACAATACTTATAGAAAAAAGTACAAATTTATAATCAACTAGGGAACTGGAGTGTTTCTCAACCGAAGGAATATGTTCGTTTGATTCATAATCTGTTTCTGTATCAGAATCTTTTGTTATTTGTTTGATTTTTGAATTTTCTTTTTTTAATTTTTCCACTTCTTTTTTTCTCAATTCTGCATTTCTTATTCTTACTTCTGCACCTTTTTTACCAGCAGCTACTCTTTTTGGGTCTTTTGGTTTGGGTTTTTTAAATACTTCTTTTTTTTCTTCTTTGTTTTCTTTTTGTTCAGGATTTTCATTCATCATTTTTTATGTCATTTTTTTCATCTTTTTTTTGGAAATCGAGCGAAGCGAGTGGTTCGATATGTCTTGCTGTTGTTAATATTGCAGTAAAAGGAGCAAGATACATTCCATATCTATAGTACAGTTCACAACATGTATTAGTTAAAGCATTATTGATAAAAGGATCTTCCTCTAAGTCTTGTATTAAAATTGGTGGATTAACAACTTTGAAAAACTTTGATACACCCATGACATATAAATTTATAAAAGAGTTTCCTAATGTCTTGGTCATACTAGCTCCCAATCTTGCTTCATATTTACAGTATAGTTTGTTTATTTGTTCTGTTGTCATTTTATCAATATCTGACAGTTGTAATTCTTTACCCAGATATTGTTTACTACTTCCACCAGCAACAACAGCTGATAATCTTTCGCGTTTTTTTTCTTGAAGGGAACCGTTCACTCCGCTCGCTTCATCATCAATATTTATGTTTTCCACAATTTGCTCGCTTAATAATTCTTCAGCATTCATTTTATACGTTTCAAAAAACGGATATAATTTATTTTTAACTTTAAAAAAATTAAATACAACATATCCAACCAATGATAAGACTGCAGTGTTTGTTGCAATTGTTAGTATTTCCAACAGCATTGCTTTTTTTTATTGCTTATTTTGGTTAAATTACTTAAGAATTATTTTGCTTATTTTGGTTAAATTACTTAAGAATTGCTTATTTTTGGTTAAATTACTTAAGAATTACTTAAGCATTACTTAAGCATTACTTAAGAATTACTTAAGCATTACTTGAGAATTGCTAAAAAAAATTAATTAAGTAACCAATAATCAGTAGGTTGATCTGTCTTTAATATTAATTTACGATGTTTCTTTTTTTTAAGTTCTTCCTTTATTCTTTGTCTTTCTTCCAAAGTAGGAATAACATCATTTTCTCTTAGGCAATTATCAAAACTATCTCTATCTTTTGTGTAGAACATGCATAACCATTTTGTTTGTTCTCTTAAATCTTTTAAAACAGAGTTGTATCTCTGTGAAATGACCCACACTGATTGTTCCGCATGTCTTCCTGAAAATGCAAGCTCGGACAGCATATCTTTTTTCTTTGTTAGTTCTTTTGTTGCACTGCAGTCATCAATGATATATAATGTTGGATGACCAGCATATTTTTTAAAGAACATTCTTAGTAGTTCTTGTAGCTTCTCTTCTTCATAAAGGGAACCGTTCGCTTCTCTCACTTCAACAATAGGATTAACAATTATTAGATTTTTTGTTTTTGGTTTTCTAACATCATCAATCCATTCACGATTTTTGTATGCTTTGTTCCATTGGATGGTTGGACAAAGTATGACTATATATTTGAACACTTCACTATATTCTTTTTCTAATAAATCAAGAACAAACTCTGTTTTTCCACATCCTGTTTGTCCACATATAATAGCACAATGGGGATATTTTGGTAATTCATAAAGGGAATCGTTCGCTTCCATTTTTTAAGGGGAACAGTTCGCTTCCATTTTTTAAGGATAACCGGAGTGTATCTCGCTCCGCTCGCTTGCTTTTCTTTCATTTTTAAAAGTAAAAATTGATTTTTTTTTTTTCTCTTAAATCCCACAGAATTTTTTCTCTGCCTGTTCTCCCGGTTTTTTTTTTTTTGGGAGTAAGAAAATTTGGTGTTTTTGGGGTGTTTTTTTTGCTTTTTTTTTTAATGAAAATTTAGGGCTCTTAAACTTGAAATAAGGGTAATTTTTTTGGGGGTCAAATTTTTTTTTTTTGGAGGGGGGTGCTGGAGTCGTTCAAGTACTATACTACTCCCCTTAGGGGAAAAAATGAGTTTTATAAAAAAAACCCAGGATTAAGGTTTTGGTGTGCTCTTTACAAAAAAATTTTTTTATTTTTTTTATGGGGGGTATAAATACAAAGTGTGTTTTTTTTCTTCTTAATTTTGAAGTTAAAAATCACACAAAAATGTTGGTAAAATTTTTATTTTGGATGTAAAAAGGGTTTTTTTTCTTTAAAATGGGGGGGTCAAAAATTAAAGATAATTTTTTTTTTTGTGGGGGGGGGGGCTAAAGGAGTGGTATATTGTGTCATCTCCGTTCATCTGCTGTACGACAGAAAAAAGATTACGACAGCCGTATATCCCAAAATCAATTTTGTAAAGGATCACTTGTTTACAAATTTAATAACATATTTAAAAAACTAAACGAAAGATGGTCTGGTCCATTTGTAATAGTAGATATTTTGAGTCCTGTACTTTATAAAATAAAAAATAGATACAAATCAGAGACTGTTCATCATGATAAGTTAAAGAAATATCAATCTGATGATGTTCCAGCCTGGGCTGTTGCTGTCCAGAAAGGAATGTAAGATGTCCAAGTCAAGGTACCTGCTGTCAATTATTTGTTCTCATTTCTTTCAAGTCTTTATTTTATTTCAGTAAAATGTCTGAAATTTATAATTGTAATTGGACTGACTGTTTGTACGAAGGAAATAAGAGGGATACAATTTGGCATATATTACTTAGCCATGTACAGGAAAACCAGGTACCATTCCATTGCAACATTTGTCACTTTCGGGGAAATACAAGAAGAAATATGGACCGACATATCCTATCTTATAAGCCACACCTTGAGAAAATGGAAGAACTTGGTATTCAGTCTAGTAACAATTGTATAATAAAATCTGCAAACCCATATTTTGTGAAATTGGGTACTGACACATCTTGTGATGCCACATACAAGGACCAATCTTATATAGTTACAGAAGAAGTAGAATCAATAATAGAAATCAGGGAAGATAGTGGGGAGTTTAATATAACAGATACTTCATGTCAAACTGAAGAAACCTTTATAAACTTCAGAGAGCTTAAGGCTGAAGTAAATATTATGAAAGGCAGTCACCAGGCTGAGCTAAATAGATTTGGGGACTATATTGCCCGTTTAGAGAAAAGATTGAAAATGAAGGAAGAGGAGATAAAGTCAGCAGAAAGAAAATTAAGGAAGAATGAAGAAGGAAGCAGGAAGCAATTAAAAGAAAAGGATGACTTGATTAGGACACTAGAAAGGAAACTCAGACACAAAGATAATGAAGTGGAAGTGTTGAGGAGAAAGCTAAGAGTGGACGAGTTTGATTCAGAGGAAGAGAAAGAAAATGAGATGCCTAGGAAAAATCTAAAAGGATATGTAGTCAAAAAATTGTTTTAGACAATATCTTAATTTTTTATTTAAATGTCATATTTATGCATTTGTTACTGTTGTTGACAAAATTGGTTTCCGTAATCTTTACAAAAATTAGAAAATTAATTTTAAGATAATCTATAGATATTGAATGAAATTAGGTTTCATTTGGAGCTGTAATAATTTACCTTTTTTATTGATTCTTAATTTTGAATACCAATTTTGTCTTTACTTTGTCAAATATTTTAGTGTTTTAAAGGAGGTGAAGTCCTCAAACACTTTTCATTGTTATTGTGTATATATAGATTTTATGTGATGCTTAAAGGAGAAGAAGTTCTCAGCGTCAAACCTATTCAATGATATGTGGGTTGTTTTTTATTGATATTATTATGTTCAATAAGCATACTATTCTAATTTTTGTTAATTGAGTTATAGAATTTCGGGGACGAAATGTATTCTTCAAGGGGGGTAGTGTTGTGAAACTGAAATGGTATTTGGTTAAACCTCGATCTTTAATAATGATTTCTCAGGAAATCTCATTCCTTAAGTATTATTTCTGTTTGCCCAATTTGTGTAAAGGTATGACAGACCTGGTAAAGCACATTTTAGTCTTGTTTAATTTATTAATCAACGTTTTCGGTAGAGTTTACTGTGTTGACACATTTTCCGCCAAACCGTAGTTCCATGTTTAGTGCAAGAGTTGTCGTTCTTTTCACAACAAAGAAGTTATTTCTGAAATACGGGATTTAATTCCGGGTGTGCTTATTGAAATATTGTTATTGTGGAATAAAACTACTTATTGTATATAATTAATGGTCATGCATATTTGTCAGTGTAATGATCGCGTATACGAGATCCGCGAAATGTAAGTAATTACGGGAAATAGTCCGTGATAATGACATCTTGGTTGCGAACGTAAACAACTTGGTAAGTTGAAATTTAACTGTCCCAGAGATCGGATGTTTTTCGTTCTCCTAACCTATTTATTTCACGTTTGGCATTGTGAATTTATATAAGAAGTAAAGTTAAGCTATTTTAGCATTTATTTACACATCTTCAGGTATTAATTGTGTAAAGAGACGGTGAATTCCGTTACACATTGTATTTGACGGTGGCGTTTTTGCCGTGAAACTATTTTAGCCCAACCCTGGCCTAAGTTTGGAATTGTTCATTTTATTATTGAAACGTATATTTATTGCTATTTGTTATTTTTGTCTAAACACTGACATTATGCAGGTTCTTTGACTTGGTTTAAATTGTGTGAATTATATATTGACTTTGAAGAATTGAAATTGATATTCCTGCATAATAAATTATTTTATTTAGAACTCTTTGTTAATTTGCAGCCTTGTCTACTATTCCGCTCGGTAGTTACATTTTTACAACATATACATGCATTGTTTTAAGATATGGATAAACATTATTTTTTACCAGTTACTCGTTTCAAATGACTTTAATTGTAGTTTAGCAATAAGTCTGTCAGGTTTATAATATTTTGTGGACCTTTTATTTCCATAAAATGTTTGTCGAAAATGCTTTTAAAACGAGTCTTTTCCAGGTAAAGACATGAAGTTGTTAACAAAAAACGTCACCACGCAGATAGAAGATTTGGCCTTAGAAATAAAGAAGTCTGAAGACGATACTATTCCAAAGAATATCAGGGGTAATTTTTTTTTTAATCTCGTATACTGATGATATCCTCTCACTCAATGTCCTACGTTTCACATTTACAATTAATTACGTACATTATCAGAATTCAAAAGGCACACTTCGTATCTTGAACTTTTCCCCGATAAAGAACCACAAGGATGACTTCGTAACTTGAACTATTCCCCGATACAGAAACACAAGGATGACTTCGTATCTTGACATTTTTCCCGATAAAGAAACACAAGGATGACTTCGTATCTTGACATTTTCCCCGATAAAGAAACACAAGGATGACTTCGTATCATGGTCTTTTTGTCGATACACAAACATAAGGCTGACTTTAAATAGAGTGTATTACAAACGACACGATTTTATAGATAGGAGGAAAATACCAAAGTGATATTTAAAACTTATAGTTCTATGGTAAACTGACACGCAATTGCTAAACACGAAAACATAAAAAGGCAAACTGATCTCCAAAGCATTATTTAAAACGATAAACTGAGCAAGAGGAATCCCATCAAATTATTTGGGTGATTGCACGAGCTCAGGTTATGAAGCTTTCTCCACTAGTGACACACACTCGTTCATGTGGTAAAAGTTTGGTGATCAGTTTCATTCGGAAATTGTAATTGTATAATTTCCATTTTAATGCATTTATATGGCCTTTACAAATGTACATACATTTTGTATATCAATTTATATGTTTCGCTCATTATGATATTTTAGATTTATAGCTGGATTAAAAGATGTGTCGATGTGTCGATGGCGGTCTGAATTTGCTCTTTATAAAAAGCACGATGATATACAGAATTTACCTTACTGACTTTCATGTTTTACAATTAATACCAAAACAATGTATTTATGTATAATGGGTAATGAGACAAATATCCACCAAAGATCAAATGATAAGGTCAGGTCACATTACGGCCTTAACCAATAACGAACACCCGTAAAACACCCTTAGATGTTAATCCATTAAACAAATGTATAAGTTTAAGCATTTTGGTAATTTTACTATGAAAGTCAATCCCACTTCAATATTCTTTCAAATATAATACTAAGGTTATCAAACTAGTTCAATAGAAATTTCAATGTAATACACTTTATAATATTATAGATAATCTATGTTATTTTTAATAGCTCAACATCAACAATATTTAGATGAATGGAAAAAGGACGACCACATGTTTGTCGTCACCAAGGCTACAAAGTACGTGAAGTCGTTTCTGAAATATAAAAGAAAAAACGTTGTTGTTGTCACTGGTAGCTCAGGAAATGGCAAGTCGTCAATCATTCATCATATTGCGTTAGAATTATGTTTTAAGTATGGATACGAAGTTATACCGTTTGTAACAGGACCGCAAGATATTATCAACTTTCGAGACCCAACAACGAAACAAGTTTTTGTTGTTGATGATATTTGTGGCAAAGAAGCAATAAATGTGAGTTTAGTGGAGCTGTGGAGAGATCATTCGGAAAAATTAGCAAAAATTTTCGAAGTTAACGAAGAAGGTAAAAACAATCTATCGTGCACACAAATGTCATCTCCAAAATTATTGGTATCCTGTAGATTACACTTATACAGAGATGTTCACGTTAAATTGTTAAAGTTGACACTTTTTAAACGAAGCCAATGCAATTTGCTGTCAACAGAGCTTCGCTTGTCAAATGCAGAAAAAATGAGAATGGTGAAACGATACATTCCAGACAAAATGTGCTACTCCTGGGGTCGGGAAACGTTCGATTTCTTTCCCTTGCTGTGTAAATTGGCAGTTAGGAAAAATTCTGATGAAATAAAGAAACTATTTTTGTCACCTGTTGACACTATAAAAGATGATTTAACACAATTTATAACGTGGCAGAATAATTATCAGCTATGTGCTTTAGTTTTGTGCATCTTATTTTTGAATGGTTTCAATCCAGATTGGCTAAAATTGGAATACGCACCTATCTTAGAAAGAGACAAGATAAAGAATGTAGTGGACGAATGTGGCATAAATATTAATTTAGAAAGGGAAAGGGAATGTTTAAAGTGTTGTTTTGAATCTTTAGAGTTGACATACTTAAAAAAGTTTGGAAATATGTATATAATGATACATGATAAAATAAATGAAATTGCAGCCTTCCTGTATGGGCATTATCTTAAAGAATGCTTCATCAAATATGCGCCAACATCATTTGTTCGCGATCACTACAGATTTCAATCATTTGAAAGAAAAGAAAATAACAAAATAATATTGTTGTCGGAAAACATGGAGGGAGAGTATTTGAATAGACTGATTCGAGATATGAAGCATGGTCACATCGTAAGCACATTAAGTAATAAGAATTTAGTAATTGACACGATTCGAGCAGAAATTATAAAAGCTTTCCAGCATGATCCTGATGTAAGGTTAGCAATGAAACAACATTCATCTTCTATGTATTCAGCACCAATTATGGAAGCCGCAGCTCAAGGTTTTGCTGACATAGTGAAGGTTCTGATTGATTTAAAATATGTAGAATGCGATGTCAATTTCAGTAATTGGTGTTGGGCAACACCTTTATTTGCGGCCTGTGAAGGAGGGCACACTGCTGTAGTAAAACTTTTACTAGAAAACGGTGCTAAATTTTATGGTTATGGTGAACATGGTTGGTCTCTTTTACAGGTGTCCTGTTCAAAGGGGCACATAGGAGTGGTGGAACTTTTGCTTCAAAAAAGTTTTGGATTCTTTAAAAAAAAGAAAAAGAAACGATCTAACCGTGTTACAGCTTATGCAGCAAGAGAAAAAATAGGAAACTATCTAAATTTATCAAAGGTTGACGATCAAGGACGCTCTACATTGTTTTTGGCTTGTAAAGAAGGCCATACAAATATTGTTAAACTATTGCTGGATAGGAATGCTGATCCCTTAAAATCTAACGATCGTGGACAGTCACCGTTGATGTCTGCATGTAAAAAAGGTCATCAAAATATAGTGGAATTGCTACTTAAAAAGAATGTTAATGTAAATAAAAAAAGAAAAGATGGACGTGCAGCATTACACTTTGCATGTAAAGGAGGTTATTCAGCAGTTGTAAAACTTTTAATTGAATACAAGGCCAATGTTTCCCAAAGGGGTTGGGCTGGGCAGTCACCTTTGTATGAAGCTTGTGAAGGAGGAAACATAGACGTGGTAACAATACTCCTTAAAAACAATGCAGATGTCACACAGAGTGCAAAATATGGGAAGACGCCATTGTATGCGGCTTGTAAAGGAGGACACTCATGCATAGTAAAAGAGTTGCTAGAAAATAAGGCTGACATTTTTCAGAGCGATAAATTTGGGAAGTCGCCATTATACATGGCTTGTCAAACAGGAAACAACGATACAGTACATCTTTTACTTGAAAAGGGTGCAAATGTAAATCAGTGTGACCAACGAAATCAATCTCCCTTTTTTGTTGCATGTGGTAAAGGATATCTAGACATCGCAAAGTTGTTGCTGAATACAATTAACTCAATTTCTATATGCGATGTACATGGCCAGACACCCTTACATGTTGCTTGCGAAGGCGGGCATATTGATCTAGTTGAGCTTTTACTTGATAAAGGGGCAAACATAAACCAGCAAGGTCGGACTAAACAGACTCCAATTTATTTTGCATGTTCTAAAGGACATATTGATGTAGTGAACGTGTTATTGAACAATAATGCCGATGTTTTAATCCGCAATAAGTATAAACGGTCACCGTTGTATGTGGCTTGTGAAATGGGATATACATACATTGTACAACTTTTACTACAACACTGTGCTGACGTTTTAGGATGTGACAAATTTGGAATGTCACCTTTGCATACTGCTTGCAAGGGTGGCCATGAGGAAATAGTGAAATTATTATTACAGAAAAACGCTGATATTGATCAATGTGATAGTTATGGGCAGTCACCATTGCATATAGCGTGTAGAGGAAACAATAGTCAACATGACCCTCTTGAATTAATTTTATACGATGAAAGTTATACAGATATTGTACATATTTTATTAGAAATGCATGCTGATGTTACATTATGTGACAATCAGGGCTTTACGCCTTTGAAAATTGCGAAAAAATATGGAAACGTTGAAACAGTACGCCTTTTAAATCAAAAACGATTGCAATAGAAATACACAAATTCAACATGTCGAACTGTATCAATCAAAGAAAATGTTACACAAAAAAAGAAAAGAGTAAAACTTTGCACATCTATTTCTTATCTCAAATCGGTATTCAATTGCAAACATTAATTTACTATGATCAAGAGATTTATTGTTTTCGTGAACCATTGAGTTGAATGTATGATGCAGCTGTGTTTTGATTGTAATCATTTCTAATTAGAAGCCTTATAATTTATGTTTCTGTATGTTTGTATTCTGTTCCTATACTTGTGTGGTCTGGAGATGAATGACGATATATTGTGTGAGAAAGTCATGTAAGTAGAAAAGGCCTTTTCGGTGATAAAAGTGGGTGAATGTTGAGATGTTGGAGACTTTAAGATAGTTAGTGATAGAGAATGGATGTGTTTCTATATAGAACAATGTAATTAAATAAAAGTGTATATATAGGAACTTGTACATAATAAATATGTATAGATATGAAAATTCGTTTTTAAAGCCAGTGCCTTAGAATAGCTCCGTGACAAGACAAGTTGATGTTGCAGTACGTTACATTGATAATACATACTATACTCATATGAAATGTCGTATCCATTCTTCGGACAGATTGTCAACTTTACAAAAAACTGGTTACTTATCGAGTCATTACTTTTTAGCATTGTTTATATTCCTTTAAATCACTTCTGAAATTCAGAATTCGAAAAATAAATCTATAACTAATCGATGCAAGTACTCAACTGAATTAAAAGATTGTTAAAAGAACACAAAGGACAGGTATAACTTTGATTTTGATATAATAACAACTGTAATCAATTTTAAGTCAACAGACAGTTGGACAGTATTTATTTATCTTAACTCGACCATTAAAACGAAAACATTTATTACAAGTGTGCTTTAAAGTAAAGTATGAATTTCAAATGTTCATACATTTCACTTTTCTTTGGCGAGCTTTCCTAACACTTTGTTATAATATAGCTTTTTAAGATAAAGTAATGTAGTCTTCCTGAGTTGTTTATATCGAAACGTTAGATAAAACATTATCTTTCACGGTCATTACTGTCTTTATCCTGATGTACTTATTTTTCTTTGTTTCGGTCTTTCGTTTTTCTCCAAAATGTCTTATTCAGTTTATGCAAAATACAAATTAAAAAGGTTAATTTCAGAAAACGTCATGCATTTCAAATATACCATTTAAAGAAATCGTAATGGGGCATAGATAGATCAGAAATTTTAATGGTCATGTGAGAAAAAAAAAATCTTGTTACGGGATATCATGAAATTGTTTGTTTGAACCTGTCCTAAGTCAGGAATCTGGTGTACAATAGTAGTCGTTTGTTAATGTAATTGATACGTGTTTCTCGTATCTCGTTTTTTTTATATAGATTAAAACCGTTGGTTTCCCAATTTGAATGGTTTTACACTCGTCTAGTAATTTTTGGACCCTTTATGGCTTGTTGTTCGGTGTGAGCAAAGGCTCCGTGTTGAAGGCCGTACATTGACATATAATGGTTTACTTTTTTAAATTGTTATTTGCATGGAGAGTTGTCTCACTGGCACTCACACCACATCTTCCTATATATATTTGACTGTAACATATGACTTAGCCAACATCCAAGTTTTCTCTTTGTTTTTGAAGATATTATCACTAGTGGAAAAAAGTAAAATCACAAAAATACTGAACTCAGAGGAAAATCAAATCGAAAAGTCCATAATCACATGGCAAAATCAAATATCAAAACGCATCAAAAACGAATGGACAAGAACTGTCATATTCCTGACTTGGTACAGGCACTTGGAAGAGGGTGAATATTTATAATGAGTTTGTCAATGGAAGAATTGTTTTTAATGTCGGATGTATAATTCGTTTATTTTTTCATACTTACAGCGATTTACTACTCAATATACATATAAGAATAATTATAAGTAGAATGCCAGTTTTTTACGATTTTAGGGTTTTGTCCCACTTTGATTTGAAAACTCCTGGACAAAAAGAAAAATCTGACATAATAATATCAACAACCAAATATCGACAGCGGATAAAAAAAAAAAACAGATATTGCACAAAAATGCACTGTTAAAAGAGTCAGGATCACTGAGTCACAGCCTCAGTTTTACAACTGAACTATCTGTAATTTTGTACAAATAGAATTCATATGTATCTCCTATAACTTTTCATATTCGTCAAGCACAAAGACATTTACATTTATGTGTTTATACATATTTTCAACCAAACTGCATTGGTAATATTTTGACATGATGCTCGACCGCTTCAATGGAGGAGATTGTAGGTTTTTAAAGACATCTAATCTATATAATACATCCAAAAGTAGAAAACAACAAAGGTGTGTACCAAATATTTTGATATTAGCATGATAAGTACCGATTATCAGGTTATCTGCATGTTGATATCGTAAAATATCAGCTGCGAGACATAATATGAAGCTTTTTGTCGAGTGAGCGTAGCGAACGAGATCAAAAAGCCTTCATATAATGTCAAGCAGCTCATATTTTACAATATCAATATGCAGATAATCTGATAATCGATTTATCGGGCTATATGTCTGTGTTTCGGAAGTGTTTTCTTTGGTACACCAGCACACAAAAGATGACTTGATAAGTTCGGGTCAAAGTTATTAACGTCGGTTCAAACATTATGACGTCGCTGATATGTCCGGGTCAAAGTTATTAAGGCCGGGTCAACGTATTTGACGTCACACAGACATGATACGGAATAATATTAAGAGCTGAACAGAGTGATATAGACAGTGGGACGACCTATAATAACACCTTTTCACATACTAGCCTTCGATGTTGGGCTGATTTTAGTATTATGTCCGTCATTTTGGATTTTACCGTAAGAGAGACATTTTTTTTTTCAATAGCCTCCCTATCTGAAATAAAAGAGTAATAGTTGAGGAAGGTCTATGCCAAATTTCATGCTTGAAGCAGGGTGTGCACAATTTCTCACAAATCCTCCGTACTATAATTGGCACATTACAATACACTTTAAACCTGTTTTCTTTTTCTATTTGGTGTATTCTTTCATTAAGAGCAAATATAGCTTCCTCAACTGATTCTGCATCCAAAGTTTTGTTTGTTTCCTCGATTTTAAATTTGATTCAGATTTCGATTTGTTTAAATGAATAAACATTTAATTCAACGAGCCATAATCTTGTACAGATTTGGTTATGTTCATCAATGAAACAATGCTGCCCAGTAAATTTTCGGCAGGTTTCAACGTTTCTTTGGAAACACCTTTATGTTTATCGTCTGTTATACTGAGCTCATCTAAAAATGATAAATTTTGCCGGAGAGTCGATGCCTACGGCGATGTTTTGTCTTCTGGATTGTT